>LR990644.1:1452894-1594499 GCA_905147715.2 Xestia xanthographa | reverse complement strand
GTATCAGGTATGTGTACACATAGCAAATTAGTTAGGTTTGCAGAGCACACCAATATAATGCTGGTGTGCGTAGTCAACTGGTGTATTACTTCGCCTCACGTCTCACAATAAGTCAGCAAACACGCGTGTGTGTAGCTAATCTTCGCTAAGATTGGCCGCCGTGATTGAAAACGGTTAGGACTATTTTGTAGGCAAAGAATATTAAGGATAAATTTCACATCGATGTTAACTGGTCTTGTGGCATAGGTGTATAAGCAATGGGCTGGTAAAACAAATGTCGTAGGATCGAATCCCGCCACCGTCATTGTCTTTTTGCATTTTTTAAAACTTTTGTTGTCATTTTGTTAAATTTTTATTTTTATATTTTACTGATAATAAGAAAATATATGGAAGTGAAAATTAAGGAATTTGTAATAAGAAATCAACAATATTTATTGCCTAGGTTTTTATAATAATTATAATTACAAATTATAAAGTTTTGTGCATGACAAATATTCTAAGTCGGACAGGAAATAACGTTATTTTTCATATTCAAGAGAGTAATTTAATTATAGTGATATAAATAAACATGTTAGTAAGAAAGATATTAAGATACAGGTATCCTAAATTGTTATCTCACTAACAATAACGTCACTCACATAAAACAAATTACCCCTTGATGTTTTTATTAATAGCCGATTGGTGCGCCTTTACTATCGGTATGCAACGCGCACACTTGGTAGCATCAGGTTATCCCCTCAACTGTGGCGCTGTCAAACCTAAAAATTGCGCGCGACCATGGAGCCCTGTCTGTGGGGCTCGACCGATTCGGCGGACGTGATTAAAACGACGATATCTCAGAAATTACATTAGTTAGCTCGCTACCAGTTATATCATTGGAATTGTTATTAAATTATCTAACAGGTTATGTACGGTTTAGTGTAGTTTTGCCATGAAATGTATTAGTAATTGCAACGTGTGTTCAGTGTGAGGGAAAAATACCAGTTTCTTGTGTAAAGGTAATTATAATTAAAAAAAATAAACCGTTTTTTCAACAAGTTATTGTTTAATTTACACAAAGACACATTAGTTCATATAAGTCAAACAAAAAAACAGACGTCGCAATACATTTTTTTTAACTCACAAGCCTAACAAAACATGACGTAATTTATGAGTGCCGCATTCCAAACAAAAGAACGGGTTTGTTTACACTTCCATTGTCAGAAGTCACAACGCTTTGTACTTTGAGCTATATTTTAATAATAATGTTTGGTTTACATACTTGAAACCGACACCGTTTCAGCTGTTACAAGTCATCAGTTAATTAGTATAAAATAAACAAAGCAGACACTTAAAAACAGGCGTAAAAACAGCCACTCAAACATTGCATCACAGTTTATATTTTGTTGCCTCAATTTGAAATCTTTTTTAACATTCTACATGTTGAAAATATTTACAATTCATTAGGCGTATAAAAAATGCATGCTGTCTAACAAAAACATTAAATAAAATCAATAATCAAAACAAACAATTTCACTAAAAAATCTAGTAAACAACGGCGCTGATTGGTCAAGCGCGTCGACGGCATTGAAATCCGGCTCTATGATTGGGCCAGCGGCAAGCCGCGGCAATTTTCATTGGTCGGGGCTCACGAAAAATTTACGTAATTAGAATTTTGAATTGAAGACAACCAAAATACGATAATATTAAAATTAAACGCCTAACATATATAATGCGATACATAAAGAACACACGTAATAGCCATAGTTTGCATTTCTATCAATAATTAGTGCCAAAATACCGCGAAATGTACCAGCGTCTCTTCAACGGTTTTTCATGTTTGTTGAAATGACTATTTCTGGCCGAAATCTCTAACAATTAGACTGTTTCTACATTCAAACGTGTTTATTACTTACCCAGGCATGACGAAAACACAACACAATACCACACAACGCACTATATCACTCACTATTGCACACAGAACATTTTTTGTTCTAATCTGTGACGACCAGTTGGCGCGCGTCGCCTTTCGCAACTGGGGAGCGGTATATTGGTAAGTTAGAAGTTTTGTTCGTTGTTGAACTGTGACAAAATGTCTTTCTTGTTCTTTCTCCTAGACTCTGTGCAAATTTGAGCGAGATAGAAACAAGTTCATCATTAAAATTATGTCAAATACGAACGCAGAGACTACTTGGCCACTTTGGCCGAGCCACAGACCTGGCTTACTTTTTTCGCTCGGCCAATTTGGCCGTCCCACAGACAAGGGGTTAAGTAAAACGGTCAAGTAACCTTCACTGGTATTGACATACCGTTGATGACATTCATCCCCAAAATCCCAAAGTAATGCAGCCACTAGACCTGCATGGAAGAATATTTTTTTTATTATAGCGTTCACCATCTTTTCGCCAAAATATTTTGCGACCGTCTCTGTCCGACTTAAAACATTTTTCATCGCTAAATATAACAACATTATTGCACCAATCGAAATTCAAATATTCTCTTGCGAAGCGTACCCGGTTTTGTCTGTGAATATCTGACAGTAATATTTTCTTGCCTGGCCTACGACATTTCACACCAGCTGCACGCAAGTGGTTCCGTACAGTTTGTAATTTCACGTCATGTTTAGTCGCCGTTAAACGAATAGTGAAGAAGGGCTCAGCGATATGTGTTGCAAATATATCACGGTGCCGCGCATTGCCAACTGTGTATGCTATGGATTAGCCTTCGGTCTCGGTCGGCAAAGATCAATGCTTCCCGAATCTGCATATCGATGGACCCACAATTGCACAGTCCTTCTCTGTAAACAATAATAAAATATTGTTACAAAAAACAACAATCAATAACATGTGGATTATATAAACATTATTATTAATCTTCAAAACATATTAATAACATTTTGTTACTTACCGATATCTTTAAATGCCTCGCAATTTCACTAATTGAAACGTTTTGCTCACGCAAAATAATAATCTCAGCTCTTAATAGTGTAGTTAAGTGATTCATAATGATTAACAAATAAAAACACTGCTCAAAAGACGCAGGATATAATGTCTAAAAACGTAACGTAAGCCCGATAATCAATAACATTATGACGATGAACTTAAACTACTACACATGATTTGTAATTTTTAGAGGGTAGACCTCAAATAAATTCTAACTCAAATATAAAGAAGACTTGCCAATATTTAAGCAATGAATTGAACAAACAAATGTAAAACGTTTCATTAAAACATACAAAAACACCGATGTGTTGGCAGTCGGATTTGAACTTACGGCTCTAGGCGCTGGCGGCGTAAGATACTGTTTACCGCACGCTCGACCATTGCGCCACGGAGAAGATTGTTAAGTTGGCTAAATTTATGCTTCATATTCCATGCAACATCAAGTGACAAGAAATTGCAAGTGTGTGGGTGGACAACGGGTTATTGTAAAGCGCAAACACTAATAAATAGGCGAATGATTCGATTTAAAATCCCTTAATTATTGTGCCGGTTGAGTAATGTAACGCAGAAGTCAACACGCGTTTGTCGATTTGTTCACTCATTTCGTGAGGTACCCACCTTTCAAGCTTTTTTACCTTCCCACTTTGCTTCAAGTGGATTTTAATCCAACTGTTTTAACAGTTTTATCACTAACACCGCAGCCTGCAGCTAACTCAGACGTAGTTTGCGATGGTTCCTCTTCCACAATAACCTTCAATTCTTGATTATCAACTTTGGTCTCCGGCCGTCCACAGGGCTTGTTCTGTACGTCGAAATTTCTAGAACGAAACGTTGGAACCTCAAACGCACTGTGTTTTCTTCCACCGCCATACACATAATTAATCCTTCAAGCCGTTTCTGCAGCACTGGTGCCACGGTTGAACTCTTAATCGTAAATAACTCGATATTTCAAGTTTTCCATTTTGTAAAGTGAGTGACGCAAAGAAAAAAAACATAAGAGGAAAAACAAATGAATTATGGTTATCAAAACACAAATGCATGAGTAAATAGCTGTATAAATTATTAATTTGGAATTCCTAACCAAAGAGGAGTTATTTGAGATCAAAGTGGTCAGTACGAAAAAACGCCAATTTCATATGTAACGACCTAATATATTGATTAATAGGGATTTACGTTTGGATAAAAATATAATAATGTGATAATATGATTATGTGTCTGAATTACACAATTTAACACTCTTAAAATACTAACAAAGCCCTATTAAAAAAAATAAACAACAGCTATTCGTCTCAGCTCCATGCCTTGTCCTACCGGCTTATTTTGGTCGTAAAATTAATTGCTTTCTGTACATTGCTTTATAAAAACATCTCTAAATAATCCGCATATGGTTGAATTTACAAAACAATATGTTTATAGTTTAATGATAACTACTTATGTATACGTAGTGGGTTGTAGTGGTGAGTGTTTGGTGACAGTTTCGAGTGATTCTTTTGTTCGAAACTGTGCATCTTGGGTTTTTTATATATCAATGGTCCAAAGCCATAAAATAATATGCTCTAAAGAAATATAAAAATCCGGTATGTTCATTCTAAACATTTCGATTCGTCAGAGGAAATAATCTCTGTTAAATTCATATTAAATAAAATTTAAAAATGATTTTGACTCTTATTTGGACCTTCTAAATGAAAACAATAAAAATAATTAAAAATGGTTTTCGTCCAAATCTTTCGACTGATACCGCCATATTCTCATTAAAGAAGACGGTTCAATACTATTTGGATAGAAAAACAAATATTTATGCCTGTTTTCTTGACTTAAGTCGTGCTTTTGACTCTGTAAATTACAATGTCCTGTGGAATAAGATGTTCAACGCAGGTATACCACCTGAAGTGATTAATGTCATGAGATACTGGTATGAGGGTCAAACTAATGTTGTAAGGTGGGGAGAAAGTATATCTGGTGAATACACCCTTAATTCCGGAGTGAGACAGGGTGGTTTGACATCCCCTACAATATTTAATTTATATGTTAACGACTTGATAGAGGAGCTGAGCAGAGCCGGTGTCGGCTGTTCTATTGATAACGTGTCTGTAAACAATCTCAGTTACGCGGACGATATGGTTCTGCTCAGCCCCTCTGTCAAGGCGTTGCAAAAGCTACTGAACATCTGTGAAGTGTACGCTAGTAAGCATGGTCTCAAATACAACGTTAAGAAAACGGAATTGATGGTATTTAGATATGATAATAGTCCATTACCTACGCCTGATATATCAGGGATCCCTTTTTTTTGCATAATCTTCTTTTTCCTAATATGCTTTGGCATAACTGTTTTGGCATAATTTGTTTTGCAATAATAATACTTTGCCAAATTTTTTTTGGCATACTGTTTATGTTGGCATAATCATCTTGAAGGCTAATTTGTTTTGGCATAAATTGAATTTTGCATAATGTTACTAGGCATAATGACTATTAGCATAATAGTATTTACGCATACAAATAATACAAATATGGTGGAGCGAGGACACGGTGGAGCACACGGTGGAGGTGGGCCCCGCATGGGCGGAGCACCGCCGTGTCTTCGAAGCGGCGATTGGCGGCGGTGACATCTCGCGTCCGGCCCTGGTGCAAGCCATGGTACGGAGCTAGACGAAATGGGACACCGTCACCTCTTTCTGCGAAGCAGTAATTCTAGATAAAGAGGTGGTGGAACGGGAGAGGGAGAGAACCTCTCAGCGTCCAGGCCGCCGCGGGAGACGCCCCGGGCGTTCGGGGCCACCACGTGGCCCCCGGCCACCGTAGGTGCGGGCCTGTGGACACCGAAACACAAAGGGCAATGAAGGAACATGAATGGGTTTTAGTCAGTAAAAGTCTGACACTCCCTCCTGCTCCGCCCAGAGCGGCAGGAATCATTTGATGATTTTCCATCCTAAAAAAAAAGGCTTCAGAAGCTGTTTGATTTCGTCATACTCAAGGGGACGCCACAGCATGGTGCAGGGGTGTGGACAACCACACCCCTGCACCATGCTGTGGCGTCCCGGGCATTGTCACCCTTCTTGAAGACGGGTACTAACCCTTCTTTAAGAAGGGTGACAATGCCCGGCTGAAGAATTATAGACCCATCTCACTTCTAAGCCATGTCTATAAGTTATTTTCAAGAGTCATCACTGAACGTCATATAAAAAAAGAAGTTTATACAAATTGAAAATTATATGAAATTAACGTTATACTAAATGTTTTTAAAACAAAAGATCACAATCATGAAATTAAGTTATTTGTTTTTATAGCGAAAATTATGTCATGTGAACGTTATTTCAAGTGAAAATATACTATCTGTTATTTTGCCATAAACACACATAACTATAAATGGGTTTCTTGGAGTAGATAACAAAATGAAATGCTGTTTTTAAAAAAAATATTAAAAAACCCGACTGCGTACAAAATAAAATAATAATTTTAAATAAAAACTGAAAAGAATAAAACATGTTCAGAAGATAGGACATGTTGACTGCAACAGTCGGGACCCATATTAGATGTTATGATTTTAGTCTAGATTATTTAATGGGACCCGACAGTTACAGTCAAAATAAAACTAGTATTGTAAATATTTACCTATAATATACATACATATAGGTATATGACGAATATTACCGTATAGAAGAGAGGTAATGCTCTTTTCTTTTTAAAGAGAAATAAAGTATTAGAACCTCGAATGTTAGGCGGAAGTGAGTTCCACAAACGTACTGTGTGAACAGAAGAGGAGTAGGTAATACAGTTTGGTTGTAATTGATGTAATTTTTTAAATTATTTTTTTTATTTTACACTTTTTAGTCATATATACTATTTCAAAATCCTCATCATGAGCCCTTTATCGAGCCGACTAAAAAAAAAAAGTGAAAAGAAAAATACAAGTTCATGAAACAGGACATATTGACTGCAACAGTCGGGAACCATAAATATTGGATGTAATGATTTTAATCTAGATTATCTAATGGGTCCCGACTGTTGCAGTCAATGTGTCCTGTTTCCTGAACATGTTTTTTTCTTTTCAGTTTTTATTTAATGTTATTAGTTACTTTTTATGCAGTCGGATTTTTTTATTTTGTTTAAATTATTTTTTATTTTACACTTTTTAGTTACTTACCATTAAATTATACCATTTTAAAATCCTCATGATAAACCCTTTATCGAGCCGTTCATGCTGCAGAGCGTGCCAAACATTTTATTTTGGCGCCAAAAATCCTCAATTTTTTTGATACACCCAGTGTCACTCTCACAGTAAATGCAAATCTAACGACACCTCTCTAGCTAAGTACCAACAATCTCATGATGAGCCCTTTATCAAGCCGTTCAGGCTGCAGAGCGTGCCAATAATTTGAATTTGGCGCCAAAAATCCGCCATTTTGTTTTTTTATTTTGATTTACCCAGTTTCACTTTCACAGTAAATACAAATCAAACGACACCTCTCAAGCTAAAATTCATCGAGCCGTTCAGGCCACAGATCGTGCCAAACAATTATACACACATACATACTCTCGAAAAACATAACCCTCCTTCTGGCGCAGTCGGGTAAAAATACGAAACGGCATTCAATGAAGCATTTATTCACATTACAGATAATTATGTAAACTCAAAAAAAACAATAATGTACGAAGCGATGTAGCTAGAAAACTGGACAGGTAGCTCGGCATTTATGATATAGCCACACGCGCGCATCTTGTTGAATGATGCTTTTTGGACACGCAGGATATTTTTACAAACCAGTTTTTCAGAATCTAAAAAGTGAAAAAGAAATGTAGTTAATAATCATTTACACTAAGCCTCGATCAATACCTAAGGAGGCTCTCGTTAGGCAGCTGGATCAAGGGTTTGATTCAGAAAGCGGTACTCCTGGACACGGCTCGTATTGTTAGGAGGTTCCTGGAGCTTTTTTTTAATGTTCTTTTTTTTTTAATAAATATTAAAAATGTTATTTATTTATTTAAACTTCATGTACATGTTCTCTAATGAAGCTAGTCTCAAAGTCTTCATCATCAGAAGTTGGATAACCGTCGCTTTCATCTTTGGATTTTACGTATTCATAGTTTCTTATGAGTACTTTTGCTTTCTCAAGCCTCCTTTGAATGTTCTTTTATACATAGCGTTAATGGTTACTCTTGATTCAAATTTAGTTTACGCCATAAGATTAACTAGGTTGTTGCTTGACAAAGTGGAGCTATGGAATGTTCAGTTATTGTTCATACGGAACAACGGTTGCAGTAAACAAGAGATTGCGAAAATGTTTGAAGCTTATGTCCGAATATTGGAGTGCTATAAGATTATTACTAACGTTTATCAACTACCAGTAAGTAAATCGTGATATTTAATTAAATTCAAAAAAAAAATTATCATAATCATCATCATCATCACCTACTTGCCCTTTTTTCATCCATTCTCCATTGTAGCATAAAATCGTGACCGTTAGAAGGAATGGAGGAAGGCGTAAGGCCAGCAGTGGGACAATATGGGCTAGGAATAATAATAATGATAACGATCGCCCTTTTCAACAATTATTTATTTGTTTAAAATATACCAAACAATGGAATTGTATTCGTATTATTCACCATGACAAAAATCAATATTTTTGTAACGCAGTCTACTTGGCAACAATAAATTGTGAAATTATGAAGTTGGAATTGCACTGACTAAACCTAGGAGGAACTTTCTGCGTTGATTAGAGATGAGAGTGGGTCATTCCAGCATAGGAGTGTATTAAGCGATACGGGCGGAATGGTTAAGAATCTTTACTAAACTAAACTAATAATTATCATGTTTCTTTTGCCCTTACCCCAATTAATTTGTGGTCGATGCAGCATGTCTTCTTTTTCCATACTTTTCTATTATTCGTCATCTCAGCTGGCACCTCCTTTCTTGCCATATCCTCTCTCACGCAGTCCATCCATCAATTCTTTGGTTTTCTTCTACTCTTATAGACCATCGACCTTCAAAACTAATAATAATGTACTTATGAATATCTAAGACGTCAGTTCTTTTTTTATTGCAAAAAAAATGTTATTTATACTTCTTTCTTATTGGTGGTAAGACTATACTCCATCTTTGATTTTTCCAGATCCTGTACAAAACCATGGAAACTTTTTGTCAAGGTTTGATCAATATTCAAATCATGATTGAGTTCTCATGTGAGCTGCAAAGTAAAGCGGTAAGTCAATCGTTCAGAGAATTGAGAAACAGGAAAATCTGATAACAGTTTTAGAATTATTCAATGAAAAATGGCTTCTGACTCTACACTTTTTGTGCGCTCGTTCCTCTCTCTGACTTACATGGAAACCGACCGCCCGGGGCGCGTCTTAACTTATTCAAATAACGACATAAGCACCAGAGACCAATATCACCAGACCTTGAGCCAGGATTCTTTCTATAAATTGCAACGCACACTTATGGGCACCCCTTCCGATCAGCATCAGCTAGTTTATATGTGCAGTGCTTACCAGTTCATTTCATAGTCTTTGCAGCGATGATTCTTGATGTCCACCACCAGCTTGTCCATCAGTGTTGGACAACGACACAATTTAAAAAAATAATTCTCGCTGTCCCCCACATGAGTATTCTCTTTGTCCACCAACTTAACAACACCACTGGTAGACAAGCCTTTGGTGGACATCGGGATTCATCGCTTTGCAGATGTTTAGGATCATCATAATCGCCATTGGCAATTTTGGTTCACCCGCAGCTCAGTATAGGCCTCCTCCATTTTGTCTCATTTTCACCAGGTCTGTAACATGTTTGCGATATTTACCGTGTTTCTTTAACTTTTTCTAGCGAGAAAATCCTGCCGTGCCGATATTCATTGTTTTATGGATATTGAAAAACGATATTTTGCAAATCTCACTCAGTCTGCAGTTTGAGGCATTCTATAAGGCTATCAAGATTGCACAAGATTCATGTGACTTCGTTTTGGCATCTAACTGTACGGGTAATATATTTTTCACTTTGCAGTCCTTTCTCAGGTTGACTCCCAAGGCCAAATAGCCATAGGATATACATAATTGAAAATAACTTTTCAGAGAGAACCTTTGGTTCTAACACGACTTTTGGAAATTCGCAGCTCGTTCGGAGTTATAGGAGCTCGTGGCTAAACAATAACAGCCGCTCGGGTCGATCGTTAGGTTAAGCCATGCTTGCCTAGGTTTGTCTGTGAATGGGTGACCACCCATTACATACCGAGTTTCCTCCGTGCCTCGGAAAGCACGTTAAGCCGTTGGTCCCGGTTGTCATTTGTAGATCTTTGACAGTCGTTAGGTAGTCAGAGGTCCAAAAAGCCTGACAACCAGTCTTACCAAGGGGTATCGTATTACCCGGTACTAACTGGGTTGTGGAGGTTAGATAGGCAGTCGCTCCATGTAAAATACTGGTATTCAGCTGCATCCGGTTAGACTGGAAGCCGACCCCAACATAGTTGGGAAGAGGCTAGGCAGATGATGGGGTAACTAGTTGGACACTGAAGTTAAGATTTTCTTGGCAACCAATTTTATTAAGGTTTTCTGGGTAATCAATAGTTATGAAATATAAACCAGTGGATAAAGCTTTTCAAGGAGAATGTTTGCCAGTAACACGACTTTTACCATTTCGTAGTTCGTTCGGAGTTTTTGACCCAAATTGGTCGCCATAGGATGCTGGGGCAATTCTGCAGCATCCTATGGCAGTAAATAGTTGTCCCAACAATTTCAATACCTACGCGACCCATGTGTATGGATCAACTGATTTATTTTTTGGCTATTACCATGTATGTCCCATAGATAAAGATGGTCTGTACCAGACCAGAATACCTTTAAATATTACACTTTTCTGTTACTCGTTGTAATAATTACTCTTTATTTATTTGTCGACAGGTGATCAAAATAAATTATGTAAGAATATCCTGCGGTTGCATCGTGCGTCATTCAGCGAGATGAGTGTTTGTGGCCAGTTCTACATAGATGTTTGTCATCCATTACATCTGCTGGCACTTCTCACTCACTACACTGTTGTCCTGTTGCAATTTGCTTTTTTGTAAACCTGTTTTTGTGTTACAATACAAAAGATGTTATTTTATAAACATTTGGGTCAGAGTGTCACCTTAGGATGTGTTTGCTTCTGGATGGCCAGGAATCAAATATATTTACGAAATGCTTTTGTTGAATATTTTCTTAGTTTATTTAAAAATTCAAGTTATAAATACACGTTACACGTTAGTACAGACTAATGATGTTAAGTTGCTTATCGTATTATTAGTACCTTAGAAAATACTAACAGGTTTTTTTTTATAAATAAAATGTTACAAGAATAAGCCACCACCACCAACAACATTTTGGTTGCACAATGCATAGAGCCCTAGAACCATGCCTCAGTCAATCATAGTCGATATTTTTATGTGTGTACTCTTTGCGGTCTGCGACACCACTGGGCACTGCAGTCTATGGTCACTGCGCGCCGGCCGCATTGTCTTTGATTTACAAAAACAAGTGGTCTCGCTAGCAGTTTGCGGTTGCAACTTGCGGTCTGGAACCAAGTGACTTATTTAATTTGTACCCGACTTTGTTTGTTATGTCGTTGGTCTTGCCAAGAATAAATGAAAAACCTTTTGTACATTAATCAATTATGAGGAACATCTTCTGCAGTTTTAAGTAGAGGAAGACCAAACAAACAGTAGATGGATTTGGTAGAAAATGATAATTTATGGCTATAAAAAGGATGATTTTGGAGATAGCGGCCAAAATAAATCTGTGGGCGAACAAAATAGAATGTGACATTTCTAATTAATTTGAGATGAGTGCAAAAAGATGACTAATCAGAATTGACCAGACCTCAGCCACCTAGACAGCGCGGCAGTGTTAGCAGTGCCCTGTAAAAGTAATATATAGTGCATTTTCAACAGTAGTGGCTCCTAAATCAAGCCTTGTGGAACACCGCAAGGCAGTAATATTTCAATTTTAAGAAGGTGCCTCCAAATTATTTTAGAGATGAAGATTTATTAAGTCCAAAATCAATAATTTAATTAATCCTGTCTAATAAGTACCTAAGGTTAAGTACCTATGGTTTCACCATATAAGTGGATTAATCGCTTTTAGATCATATTATTATCAAATGCCTTCCATTCTAAATCAACATATTTTACGTTGATTCTACTTTACCACTCCAATTATTAGCTATCCTTGATACATTTGAATAGACTTCTATACTGCAGTTTGGGGTTTATTTATATCAATGATAACAAAATTTTATGATAATGTACGAGACACGTGCATGAAAAGCGTCATTAATAACCTGTCACATTCAAGGGCTATTCATTTTAATAAGTAGGTAGGGTAATACGTAATTCACTGTCTTATCTCGAGAATCACCAGCAGTAATTTAATAAGTTAGAATAGATACGTAAAGGAATCTAACTCATTCGTATTCAACAAGCCCAAAGCAAAATGCAGTCAAGGAATAGAAAAAACAAGTGTAATCTTAGAAGTCATCGTGTTGAAGTTTTATTGAATAACTTCGTTGACAAAGATGTGCAGGCGATGATTCTGCCTTTAAATCTGATGCAATCTATTTTTTCATATCCAAAATATTGTATCAAGCATAATTTTATAACTTCAAACAGCCGTATATCTAATTTTGTGTCATTTTGTGTCACTATATTATGGATGTCGATATTACTGTACGACATAGCCTTGGCAACGGACAGTACCTGGATTTATTGTACATTTTCGTGTTTCATATTATACTACTTAAAAGGCTTTTTATACAGTGTGGGTTTTTTTATAAATTTAGCTCACTGTGATGCCGAAACGAATGAAAACGTTCTGTTTCTTTTAAAATTTCAAGACATTCACAGAGTTTCCATTGATAAGACGAGTTTTAAACGCTTTACTATTGTTAACTGGATTACCGTTATCTGTTTTCTAGTATTTTGTATTATTGCCGCTAGTGGTTATTGCATAATTATCCATTTATCCATCTTCAGCATATTGAGTTGCCTCAGTTTATTAAGTTTTGATGCAAACATGATTTATGCTATCAGACTTATTCAGCTATTAAAAGATAAAGTCAATCAATGGAACGTTCAAGCTCTTCAATCTCAAAACATGGAGGATATGGACAGAGAGGATCACTGTAAAAAAATGTTTAAAGCTTACGTTACTATATTGGACTGCTACGACATCTACAAGTCCTTGTTTCAACAAATGGTGAGTAAAAATGACGGCGGTTTTAACTTTACGTTACGTTAACGGTGGCGGCGATTTCGGTTACTGATTGAAAATCATTATTTTATTTTGCAGGTCGTCTTTCACATTATAGTTTTTTTTTACAACTTCCTCATTCAAGTTCAGATGTTGCTTTCTGTTTTAAGTGTAATTGCTTCAAGTGCCCGATTTGATGTAAGTACTTTGTGAAAACTGCTAAGGACCTTGTGAAAACTATATCGTTTATTTATAAGGACCTTGTATGTTATTTATGTATTACCAGATGTCGTTATTTGTAGAGTTTATTTGCATAAACTTCTAGAAAGTAAGCATGTAGAATAGCTCCCTATATGATCCTACACTGACTTTTAAGTCCCGAAATAAAGCTGTTGTTGTGTGTGTCCTACACGTTTTTTTACAGTTTTTTGTTTGCCTGTTAACATTTTGGATAAGTTTTTGGGTAACAAAAGGTTTTGCATTGCAAGTTGCATTGAATCAACATTGCGAGAAATTCTACATGTCAATGAATAGTCTTCAGGACACAAACGCACTTATTTTGACTTCAAATTGTACAGGTATTGCTAAACTATTTAATTTAATACTGGCTTTAGACCGCGGTTTTGCTCACTTAATGTTCGGAAATTATTCCACAGGAACATTTTAAATAATATAGTTTAGGGGACAACTTTATGAAAACCTATCGAAACCTTGCAGATGCTGAGAAGAGGTTGTGCAAAAATATTAAACGCCTACATCGAGCGAGATTCAATAAGATGTATTCCTGTCGGATATTCTACGTTGGTGCTACTTTTCCCTTGAAATTGGTAGCTTTTCTTACAAACTATACTTTTGTGCTGCTACAATTTGCATTTCTGTAACCCTGGTAGTTAACAAACTATTTACTATTAAAATATTTAATTGTATTTTTCATCTCACCATTGTAATCTATACTAATATTATAAAGAGGTAACATTTGTTTGTAAGTTTGTATGTTTGTATGGAGGGGGTAATCTCCGGAAGTAACGAACCAATTTTAAAAATTGTTTCATTGGTAGAAAGCTACATTATTCGTGAGTGCTATAGGCTATATTTTATTTCCGTACTCCCACGGGAACGGGAACTACGCGGGTGAAACCGCGGGACGTCTGCTAGTTGTGAAATAAAGTGAATCAATATTGTACTGCCGTCCAATAATTTTATGAACAAGGAATATATTGCTTGAAAACCTTGCTATTTATTGGAATTGAGGAAAAAGTACACATGCATTAACCATCGACACCCATTCATGTTATTAAAAATGGAGTGGGATGGTTTGGGCACAAAAATATTAGACATTATTATTATTATTTATTTTTTTCCAGAATATTGGTCAGTGAGTTAAGACTTATTATTTAAATTCTTCTTCTTTCTTCCGCTATGTCTAAAGTCCTGCATCTATAACCCCAGAGTGTTCTGCCCACAATGACGATCGGTGCTGAAATATGGATGCTCACGCAGGAGGCTGTGTACATACCGAAAGTTGCACAGAGTCATGGAGCGTTTCATGCTCGGCATAAAGCCGCCTTTTTTAAATAAGGGCTATTTTCGGGGGACAAATTATGAAATTAAAAAAAGTTTTGCTAAATGTGTCATATAGGGTGTAAAATATAAAAGTCGCTCCATATAAAATACTGGTATTCAGCTGCATCCGGTAAAACTGGAAGCCGACCCCAACTAAGATGGGAAAAGGCTAGGCAGATGATGATGAGGGTGTAAAACACCTCTTAACGAAGCCGAAAGGCACTTGTTCTCCCCATCATTGCGATAATTTTTTTGTTCGAACCTTCTAGTTCCAACTTTTTGACAAGGTGTTTTACACAATAATTCGTTTACACCCCTGTATGTTGGTAAGCGACAAGTTATTTATGAAACTTTGACAGACCTCTAAAGATGTTTATCGTCCATTCCTTCATTCCAAATCAATAACGTAAGTAACGACAAACATTGAAGCTGTATACTTAATATTATGAGGCCTTTAAGTGATGTGTGTACTTTTATTCGAATTCATTGTCTTACTATTTTCGTCGACACAACATCGACCGTTTACTTATAAGTAAAAAACAAAAGAAAGTATTATGTCTGTATCGTCGAGTATTAAAATCGAAGAATTCCCCAAAAACAAAGTCGATAAAGATGTACAATGTTTACTTTTCCTCTAAATCTTATGAAAAGACTATTGTTTCATCCAAAGTATGAACTGAAAAAAAACTTAATAACCCCCAACAACCGTGTTACTAATTTAATGTCATTGTGTGCGACAGTTTTTTGTATGTCATGGCATTTTTACAATGTTATTTCTGTAGTGCAAGACGAAAACATGATACGATACCAAACAATACGTTTCCTATACTTCGCTTCCTTTTTTGATGTGTTGTTCACAAACGCGGGTTTCATCATAAACTATGTCACCTATTTCATTCAAACCAAGGAGAATGTTACACTTGTTCTCACCATTCAAGAAGTACACAGATTTCTGAAAAAAAAAACGACAGTCGCAAGATTTTCATCATTAATAATTGGATCAACGTCGCTTTTATCATCGGGTTTCATATCATATCTGCTATTTATACGAACATAGAATATCTCCATCCACCATGGTATACGACCGTTCATATGATGTATCTAGTAACTCTCGACTCTGATTTAATTTATGCCATCCGATTAATACGGCTAATAATTGACGAACTTGTTTTGTGGAACGAACAAGCCTTATATGCACGTGAAGATGGTGGCAATGAAGAGTATTGTAAAAAAATGTTTCAGACATATGCTCAAATATTAAAATGCTACAAGATCGTTAGGAAACATTATCGACCAACGGTAAGTCAACAACGTTTATGGCGTGGAAATCGATTGTTATAGTACATAATGAGTCAAGAGCTCTCGTGATATCGAGTAACTTATTTAGGGATATGAAAAGCAGGGAGCTTGTCCGACCAGACGGGTGTTGTGTCTGATGGGCTACTGCCTGACAGTTCTTGTCGAGTTTTTCTATACGAGTTGGAAAGGACACCACCGCTAAATCAGTTACCACGTATTCAGTACCACATTCTGAGCGTCCCCACATATAATTTTTTTAACAATTAATAATAATAATAACTTTATTTAAAGAAATCTTAGACATAGGTTACAAAATGTTTAACAGGCTAATTTAGGTCAGTATATATGTGGTGTAGTCATCTGTAGCCGAACTAGGCAGAGCCTGTATTTCGACTATCAGCGCCAAACCCCTCGAGTATTAAACATATAAAATTGCCAGTAACATTTCATTTGTTTCTTTTACAATATAATTTTAACAATTTATAATATCGATGGCCCCACCGAATAAACGTGTAAGTAAGAGAAAAATGACAACTTTTCAGGAAAAAATAAAAACGTTCTAACTTTAATAACGCTCATAATTTTGTAAATAGGTATAAATAATGTATTATAGAATTACAGGTAAAAAAATAAACTATAGATTTGTATATTTACTTTTTTTTAAACATCAACGAACTTCAGGAAATTCATGAAAAACTATTTAATTTTTTTACTCTTGTGAAATTTGCATGACTAGGTCACAGTAATATGTCATTACACGTTTATTCGTGTAATAATACACAACGGATAAAACATACTGTAATGTTACACTATTATTCTCCGTAAATCAAGTTTATTTTTGAGCCCAGCTATGACTATTTACACGCTTGTTTACAGTACATTGTTCTGCTATTAATGATTGGAAAGATCGTATGCATTTATATTAGTGTTAATAAGATCAGTTTTCATTTATGTAATACATCTTTGTTAATGCATGGTATAATAATATAAATAATTCTGTAAAAGGATTAAATAAAATAAAGATATAAATAGAATTAAAAAACATAATTATGTATATAACCACGTCTAAACATAGTACTAGTTTTCTTGATTTAATAAAAAAAAATGAATTGCACTATTAGAAACACTAATCCTCTTCCTCACTGTCATTGGAGACCGAGATGGAGTTTGTCAATGGCAGTAGATTTTTATAAAAACTGTGATAATGGTTTGGTATTGCTCCTGAATCACACAGACTTATCAAGTCCTTAAATCAGGTCCAGTGTACGCTAGTTTTAAGCTTTCAGCATCTGTAAGGTTTTCCCACCGCCTTCTTGAGTTAGTCCGCATCATGATTTGCACCTCTCGTAATTCGTCTTCCTGCGCAGTAACTTTAGCATTCTCTATCAAGTAATACATTTGATCGGTAGTGTATATAGTATCTCATTCTTTGAACGCTCGATAGCAGCATGCATAGAGTCACCCTCCGATTGGCTATGACCCTTCTCTAAAAATCGATGATTTTTTTTTTATGTTAAATTTCTTCGACGCTAAAGAGAACATGGCAAACACAAAACGGTTACGATTTTGCCCAGTGCATGAATCGGAGTCATTCATCATCATTTCAGCCAAAAGACATAGGCCTCCCTAAGTGTCACCACATTGACCGGTCCCGTGCGACTCGCATCCAACGGATTCTAGTAACCTGAGCCAGGTCATCGGTCTACCTAGTGGGAGGTCTTCCAACGCAACCTCTTCCGGTTCGCGGTCGCCATCCGTTCTGAGAGCAATGTGCCCTGCCCACTGCCACTTAAGTTTTGCAGTTTTTCGGGCTACGTCGGTAACCTTTAGCATGTCTTCTTTTCTGATTCGGTCAGGCAAGGAAACTCCGAGCATAGCCCTCTCCATTTGGGTGACTTTCAGGCTTCTGATAAGGCCCATTGTGAGCGACCACGTTTCGGTCCCATAAGTAATCTTTTCGTCTAGACTTTTCTCTTGAGATACTGCGGTAAGTTGGACGAGAAGATACCGCACGACTTCCCGAACGCTGCCCAGCCGAGTCGGATTCGACGATTAAACCTTTTTCTCGAAGTTAGACCTACCTAACTGGAGCGTTTTTCCTAGGTTCACATAATAGTCTATAACTTCGCGTGTAGTGTCACCGATCTTGAGAAGAGTGGGTGTTACATGGAAATTCAACATGACCATGATGGATGATGATGGTTTTGTCCATGTTCATTTTATGACCCACTCTTTCGAAAGCTCTACTGAGGTCATCGACCACTGTACTGGGGTCCTCCATAGTCTCAGCCATGACCACTATATCATCGGCAAACCGAAGGTGAGTGATGTACTTGCCCTTGACGTTGATGCCTAGCCCTGTCCAGTTCAGAACCTTAAAGACATCCTCCAGTGCAGCGGTGAACAGTTTCGGAGATATGACGTCTCCCTGTCTCACACCTCGCTGCAGGAGGATAGGTTCCGAGGATTGGTCCTGAAGTTGGACTGACATGGTGGCGTTTTTGTACAAACACTTCAACACCTCGATGTACCGGTCGCGGTAGTCGATTTGGCACAGCTGGAGAGACTGCAGTACAGCCCAGGTCTCGATTGAATCGAAACTTTTTCGTAGTCCACGAACGCTAAGAAGAGAGGCAGGCTATACTCTTTGGTCTTCGGTTTAACCTGCGGCAGCGTATGTATGTGGTCCACGGTGCTAAAGTCTTTTCGGATACCGGCTTGTTCGGGAGGCTGAAAATCGTTAAAACTGCGCGCGAGACGATTCGTAATGACTCCTGACAACAACTTATAGACATGGCTTGGCCTATAATATTTCAGCCAGGCACTGTCGCCCTTCTTGAAGAAGAATACCACCACACCCCTGTACCATGCCTGTGGGCGTTTTCCCCTCGAGTATGACGGAATTAAACAGCTTCTGAAGGGCCTTAAGTACCGGTTTTTCTCCCGCCTTCAGGAGTTCGGCCGTAATTCCGTCATCACCCAACGCCTTGCTGTTTTAAGTCGTTTCAGAGCCATCCTAATTTCGTAAAAGCTGACTTCCGGGATGTCTTCGGTTTAGTGTCGGGTCAGTCTAGCTCAAGGGTCGTTTGCTAGATCTACAACGGGTTTACTGGTTGACGTGTATAAGCTCTCGATCTCCTTTAGAAGCTCTGGTTTGGTGGATAAGATCCTGCTACGTCGGTCTTCAGTTTCGTGAGCTGGCTCTGCCCAATAGCCAGATCTCTTGTAAATACCTTGGAGCCTTTGTTCCGCTCGATCTCGTCTTTAATACGCTCGGTATTAAAGCGGCGGAGGTCACTCTTCAAGGATTTAGAGATCCGTCTATTGAGCTGCCGGTATTTCCACGCCTCGTCTGAAGACTGCAGGATCATCTCACGCCACTCCTTCATTTCGTTCACAGTTCACTAGCATCCTCCGCGAAGCATCCCGATACCTTCTCATTGTTATACTTAATTACAAAACAACAATTTGACTATAATAACAATTTTAATCGAATGTAATTGCCCGAAACAAAATTACTTAGGTAGGTACCTACTAGCCGCATAGAATCACAACAAGACTGACCTTCCAAGCTAGTGACTTAATTTCACTCGCATCTTAACCCCCGTACCCCTTTCTAACGTTCCGTACAATTGCAATAGAATTTATCGCGTAAACATTTGTTTATTTACCGTTACTAGCTATAAACTCAAACTAATATGCAAAGAATATTAATGTTTGAATCTTTAACACAATTCATCTTCTTCCTGCCCTTATCCCATGTTACTTGGGGTCGGCGCAACACGTTTTCTTCTTCCATTCTCCTCTGTCAACCGTCACGCAATCATTTACACCTTTTTCCCTCATATCATTCCTCACACAATCCATCCATCTTTTCCTTGGCCTTCCTCTCGCTCTCCATCCATCCACATTTATATTCATCACTCTTTTAGTCACATGCGATTCTTCCCTTCTCATCACATGCCCATACCAAGACAGTCGATTCCCTTTTAACTTTTCTGTAACTGGCGCAACTTTCAAACTTCCTCTAATATACTCATTCCTTATTTTATCCATTCTTGTCACACCACACATCCACCTCAACATTCTCATCAATCTTTTTTCATCCATCTTCTTCACAGCCCAACATTCCGATCCATACAGTACGACAGGTCTAATCACGGACTTGTATATTTTCCCCTTTAACTTGAGAGGCATCCGTGGGTCGCAAGTTGTTCCAGTGACCTGTCGCCATTTCATCCATCCTGAGTTGATCCGGTGCGTTACGTCACGGTCTACTTCACCATCGCCTTGGACAAGCGACCCGAGGTACCGGAAATCGGAACAGATCGGTATGGGTGTTCCGGCAAGAGTTATGGGCATAGGACTGGAGAGACCGCCGAAATCACAGAATAGGTATTCTGTTTTGGACCTACTTAATTTCAGGCCAACATTCTCCAATCTTTGCCACCACACCTCCAATCTGTTCTGGACCTCTAGGCCACTCTCGGCAACCAACACAATGTCGTCGGCAAACAGCATACACCAGGGAGCCTCTTCCTGAATGTCCGACGTAAGTGCGTCCATTATCAGCAGGAAGAGGTAGGGGCTTAGAGCCGACCCTTGGTGCAAGCCGACAGCCACATTGAAGCTGCCGGTAGTGCCCGCTGTAGACCGGACTTGGGTACTACATCGACTGTACATCGCTTGGATCAACTGCACATACTTCCCAGGCATACCTTTCTCTTTCAGGGCCCACCACAAAACCTCACGAGGTACCCGGTCGTATGCCTTTTCGAGGTCGATGAACACCATGTGCAAGTTTTTGTGCGCACTTCTGTATTTCTCGCACAGCTGGCGGATGGCAAAAATGGCGTCCGTCGTTCCTCGACCAGGCATAAAACCGAATTGATTTTGTGAAATTTCGCTCTCTTCTCTCAGTCGTCTTTCAATAACTTTCTCCCAAACTTTCATACTATGTGCCATTAGCTTTATTCCTCTATAGTTATTGCACTCCAGCACATCACCTTTGTTTTTAAAGATGGGCACCAGCAAACTGTTGCACCATTCGTCAGGTATGGCTTCTTCCAGCAACAACTTATTGAAAAATAAAGCTAACCACGTCCATCCAACCACCCGTAATAACTTCCAAACTTCAACTGGTATACCGTCAGGTCCTAAACACAATTGTTAGAAAAAAATAATTATAGTAAGAGACAATGTAATACTTTAATTTTAATAACCTATTTATACTCAAACTTCCATTTTGTGGAATAAAACATTAGTAAAAAAAAAATGCATACTTTTCTACGCGAATAAACGTGTAAGAAGGCATTACCCAAATTCTAAAACAATCCCAAATCTTCCCAAACGTCTGTAGATTTTAGCATGTTTATTCTTGTGTACTTGGCGACTCAAAAAGCATGTAAAAGAAGCTTATACTATTATTCCTGTATTTTTTGAATTAATTATTTCCCTAGAATAAAGAAATTAACTACTATAATAGGCGTGTTTTGAGTCTAAAATTCATAAAAAAAATTAAGTAGGTGCAGGATCGGCAAAAGAAATGAAAAATGAAAAAAAAAAAAAAATCGTGTAAGAACTCTTGCACGTTTATTCGGTGCGGCCATCGATATATTTACTTAAACTAAGTTTTTTTTTTTAAACAAAAAAATAAAGAGTTAAATTAAATTATTATTAAAAAAACAGATGATTCCTACAAAAGTATCAGAAAACCAGCGATGCGGTAATTGTTTTCATTTATCATAGCATCATGCTGAGATAGAAGCCTTTTTGGCCTCGCACAGGTTTTCTTTTTATGATTTAGTTTTAGATTCTTTTTTTTTTTATTTTATTTTTGTATTTCCTGTGCTTGTCCCAAATAAATATTTTTCTTTCTTTCTTTCTTCTTTCTTTCTAAAAGTGCAATACTTTCACGGTCAAAATGTATGGAACAGGTTGAGATGCTCCGAATGATGTACTGAATATGTGGTACCCGTTTTCGCGGCGTCCACTCCGGTATAGTCGTGGATAACTTTAACTGCACGATTAAGAATTTGATTTTTAGGGTTTTAGTTCTGTTGCTTTAGTACATTTTGTTGTACTGCTTCACTGGGTTGCGGAGGTAAGAAGGTCTGTCCATCTCAAATACTATCCAGCTGCATCCAGTGAGACTGGAAGCTGACCACAACATAGTAAGGAAAAGCCTAGGCAAATAATAATAGTATCGGCATGTGATACGGAGGAATGAGGATAGGAGATCATTCGGATGAAGGCTGAAAGCGATGTATGGATGAAATAGACAAATTGCACTGACTAAAAATAAATTAGGATGATGGTGAGCAAGAACAAATCATGAATTGTCTCATCATTTTTTTTTATTCACATTTAGGCTGTATAATATATATGTCGCCGCAAGAGGCTCTATCTGCTAAGATTTAATCTAATTAATAGCACTCATAATTCTATTCCATGATAAAACTGGTGAACCTGCCATCTCTGCTTGGCAGTACAATTATTACATAGAACTTAATTAATTGACAGATGAATTAAGCGCCATCTATTGGCTTACCTAGTACTTAGATAGTTCGTGGTTTCAAATAGTAATTTATTAAACAAAAGTCTAGCTAAAGACTCAGTAAGTCTTTAGCTAAATCTATGGTTAAAATTATGATAAGCAAGTATTTTATGACATTGGATTTGTAATTATTATTGTTCATTTTGACACAAGATTTTTATGAGGCAACACTACAGGCCGAATACGATTTGATCAATAAATCAATTAATAATTTGAAACTACAATTAAATCAGATTATCTAACTAAATTACAAACTAAAAAGTTACAAGATTATTTTACAGAACAATTTATTAGTGAAAGACTTCGTAGGTGTTCTTTGTACTAAATACTTTGATTTGCCGGAAATGGTTTTAAAAGATTGAATATTGTTGTAAAAAGTATTGAAGCGACTAATTAGCTTTAACTTGATAAAACCTTTGCATTTGTGAATATTGGTATTGTTTAATTATTAAAATGATTAATTATGAATTACTCTAGTATTGTTTGTAAGTTTTAATGAACTTATTATGTAATGAGTTACCTGTACTGTGTGGAGGACTTCCGCCTACACAGAAGAATGGACGCGTGAGCGTCGAGCAGTCACGATATCCTAAGATTAGCAAAACAATTGAAATGCTAAGTAATTATAAGTGTTTAGTGAAGTGAATGATTAGTTGTGAAAATGAGAGTGTACCTAAATGGTTTAATAGAAATAAACGTTTGGAGTTCGAGTCAAGTGCTGTGTGTGATTTTAACTACCCAGTACCCACCTACCTATCTACCAACAATGAAGAATCGTATCGCAAGGCGATGTGATAGATGACTGAAAGACAATATGGTGGCGGATGGCGCCAATATTGGGACAGTGTTCCTCTAGGCTTTCCCTGCCGTGATATATATATTATACAGCACATTTAGGCTGTAAGCCATCTTTATACACTTACATTACATCCCCAGCTCAGGTCAATTGTGATATCCACAAATCTTCTCGTTCTCTGCTTTCAAATCTTCTCGTCAATTAAATTTGTTTGTTAATTATTTTTGTTTCAGACTCTTTTTAAAACGGCAGAATATTTCTTTCATGAATTAGTCAACTGTCAAATCTTGATTGCTTTTTATCAGTTTTCTTATAAAAAAAATGAACCAGTGAGTACTTTAACACTTTATAAAGGGTGTAAAAAACCTCTTAATGAAGCCGAAAGGCACTTGTTCTCTCCGTAATTGCGATTTTTTTTTTGTTTTACGCCATACCTGGGAACCTTCTAATTACGGAGATATTGGGGGTCAAAGTTCCAACTTTTTGACAAGTTTTTTTTAAAACAAGTTTTTAATGTTAGAGTTTTACTTTAAACACCTCCACGAACCCCGTATTATTCAATCCATCCATCAGCACAATTTTTTGAGTGTGTTACATAGAGTTTTACCACAAAACATGATTTTTCACCCCAAAAAAAAAAAAAGTCGTTTCCCAACAATCATTTTTGCATAAAGTTACTTAGTTTTATGTACAGAATGCTTGGTTGATGGCTTCGAGATGAGATTGATTACACTCTGTATTTCAAAAATTAAAGTAGTTAGATGCATGGATGATTATGATTATGCTCCGAGAGTTTGGAAATAATCTCTGACCTAACCTAATTTTATTTTTCGATTTTCTAGCATTTCTTACAAGGACTGCTTTACGCTTGGTTATTAAAAGACTTGGCATTGCAAATCGTGTTCAGTTTGCAACTCGAAGAGTTCTATCTAACAGTGGAAGATACTCAGAATGTCTGCTCTATTATTTTAGCATCGAATTGTTCAGGTAAACTTAATTATTTTATTCATTGTTCTAACATTTGTCTTGGCAATAGCATAAGATAATAAAATTTAAGTAGTGTAGCTCATAGGGCTTGTCTACTTTATAACCACCAGCATTTTCGTTTTTTTTTTTGTGTTTCATTTTATTTTTGCCAAGAATCGTTGCTATGATGCGATTTAAGAGTGTGTTATGTTTTTATTAAAAAACACGCTAGCTAGGTACATAATTCATTTCAAATGATATACGGTGATTAAAATGATCTATAAAAAGGTCACGGGTACATATTAATTTTAATAAAATACAC
This sequence comes from Xestia xanthographa, assembly GCA_905147715.2. Taxonomy (NCBI): domain Eukaryota; kingdom Metazoa; phylum Arthropoda; class Insecta; order Lepidoptera; family Noctuidae; genus Xestia; species Xestia xanthographa. The sequence continues at coordinate 1,569,867 of LR990644.1, read as the reverse complement.
GCAACTAGACAAAAAGATGTAAGTGATGTGGTGACGTCTGACACGGGAGAATGGAAGAAAACGTGTATTAAAAGGCAGGGAATATGACGATGATATAGCTTGACAACATAGTACAGATTTTGACAATATTTTAATTACAGAAGAAGAAAAGAGGCTTTGCAAAAACGTTCTTCGTTTACACCGAGCGTCCTTCAAAAAGATGAGCATCTTTGGGATGTTCTACATTGACATTTGCCATCCGCTACGATTGATATCGCTTCTTACTAACTACATTTTTGTTCTGCTACAGTTTGCATTTCTGTAATCCAAGTACTTGGTATTCATAAAACGCATGTTCAGCTTATAATGTACCCACTGCTGGGACACAGGACAAAGGTCTCTTCTTGATAAATCCAGCGTGCAGGTCCAGAGTGCATTGGTAGATGACACATGTCTTCAATTTTTTTTTCTCCGTTTCGAACGCAAAGAGAGGTTTTCTTTTTGAGGTATTAAAAAAAACTTAGTTTCCAAGAACTCTATAGATGGCGTTGAACTTACTATAATAGTTGGTGCCAAAGCCAAAACGCTTGGAAATAAAAACATTGTGTCACGTCACATACTCTCGTTGACTGACACTTTCATTTGCTTAACCTTCCGAATTTATCCTAGTTTTCTCGCGCTCTGTTAAAATCAGCTTGTTTAGGTTCCGTTCCTTGCATTATCATACTAACTCCTAGCGCCATCTATCCAGCGACTAGGGAAGAGCTAAAAAGAAAATCCCTCATTGCTGAGATCGAAATCATTTAAATGGCATCATCATATCATCTTTTATTGGTATTCACTGGATCACACCATCATATTCCCAGAAAATCGTTCGATGTGATTTTTACTAAAACACACTGCCTTTTTTGATAAAATAAAAATCACGATACAGTTTTTACTTTGTTTAATTTCAAGAACTATTTCGTTTATTGATTTATATAATGTCGCCGCAAGAGGCTCTATCTGCTAAGATTTAATCTAAAAAACTGGTGAACCTGCCATCTCTGCTTGGCAGTACAATTATTACATAGAACTTAATTAATTTACAGATGAGTTAAGCGCCATCTATTGGCTTACCTAGTACTTAGATAGTTCATGGTTTCAAATAGTAATGTATTAAACAAAAGTCTAGCTAAAGACTCTCAGTAAGTCTTTAGCTAGATCTATAGTTAAAATTATGATAAGCAAGTATTTTATGACATTGGATTTGTAATTATTATTGTTCATGACACAAGATTGTTTATGAGGCAACACTACAGGTGGAAGATGGCGCCGATTACGATTTGATCAATAACTCAATTAATAATTTGAAACTACAACTAAATCAGATTATCTAACTAAATTACAAACTAAAAAGTAACAAGATTATTTTACAGAACAATTTATTAGTGAAAGACTTCTTATGTGTTCTTTGTATTAAAATCCTTTGATTTAACGGAAATGGTTTTAAAGCAAGATCGAATATTGTTGTAAAAAGTAATGAAGCGGCTAATTAGCGTTAACTAGATAAAACCTTTGCATTTGTGAATATTGGAAATGTTTAATTAATAAAATGATTAATTGCGAATTATTCTAGAATTGTTTGTAAGTTTTAATGAATTTATTATGTAATGAATAAACTGTACTGAATGAGGGACTTCCGCCCACTCAGAATGGACGCATGAGCAACGAGCAGTCACGTTAGCTTACGATTATCAAAAACAATTGAAATACTAAGTAATTATAAGTGTTTAATGAAGTGAACGATATTAATAAGATGTGAAAATGTTATCTGTAATACGATTTAAAATAATGTGAGTAGTTTCTTCATCCATTCGTCTCCTCAACCATAATAATTTGCGAATGGACGACTCAACACTCTAGAAAGTTAATCAGTTTCTGTACCTAAATGGTTTAATATAAATAAACGTTTGGAATTTGAGTCAAGTGCTGTGTGTGATTTCAAATACCCACCTACCTATATCTACCAACAATGAAGAATCGTATCGCAAGGCGATGTGATAGATGACTGACAGACAATATATTATGGTGGCGGATGGCGCTAATATTTGGGAACAGTGTTTCTTTATGCTTTCCCTGCCGTGATATATACATATTATTTACATTTTTCAATCTTCAAAAATAAAAAATAAAACAAAAATATAAAAAGCAGTAGACAGGAACCAGGTACGAGGTTCCTCGTAACGATACGACCCGTGTTCAGAAGTACTGCTTTCTGAATCAAGCCCTTGATACAGCTGGACACAATCTAGAAGGAAGAATAATGTCGCTCCAGAAACCCCAGTCCAGTCTCCAGAAGCTCCAGAAATACACAACAATCATCTCGCTTATAAAACATTCTAAATTAAGGCGCTGTACTTAGTCAAAATAGGCTTCACAAAACAGTTTTTTAGCCAAATGTATACATTTTAGAGCAGCTAAAAAACTATAAGTTAATCTTGATGGGTGGACCATTGTGTTCAAAACACGTTTTCAGTAAATTTTCTCGATAAAAAAAAAAAAACCATAAAATAACTGAACATAAAATGATTGAAATTGTAGCAATTGTAACTGTATTATTTATAAACAAATCTTGATAATATTAATAACAGTGATGTAATATATAATAATAAAGGGAACTGTTGTTTTTATTTATCACTTTTGTTTATTTCAATATTTATTCATTATTTTCTTCTAAAACTTGGCCGCCAAGTAATAGTGACGTCTCATTTACTCCCATACAAATAGACAGTGTGCGCGATTTTGCTGTTGACAGCGCCTTAAGAACAAAACATTTATTCTATGACATACCACGATTACAAAAAAAACACTCACTCAATGACTGATGAACAATAATTACGAAGAAATTGAGTCAATCCTGCATGCGATCACATAGTTCGTAATGTATCTCACGAATTGTGTGATCGTTCGTAGGGCGACTCCACTGCACTGGCCACCAACACACTCACACACACACCACACACACACTCACATACACACTCACATACACACCCTATGCGCACACTAAACTAAATTATATTTTCTATTTGATTTTGGTAATCTTTTTTAATTCTGATTTGAATTTTTATTTGAATTTAATTTAGATTCTAATTTAATTTGGATTATAATTGTATCTTTAATTTAATTCTGTTATTAATTGAAATGAGAATTATGATTTGAATTTAATTTAATTTTATATTTTTATTTGCTTTTTAATAATTTAATTTTGATTTTAATTTAATTTGGATTATAATTGTATCTTTGATTTAATTCTGTTATTAATTTGAATTAGGATTTGTATTTAATTTTATTTTTTATTTGATTTTTAATTTAATTTTTTGGTTTTTAATCTTATTTTGTGTTTGATTTTGGATTTGATTTTATTGTTAAATTTCTAACTTATGTAATGTTAACGTAAACCGGAAGAGCGGAAGTACCTAATACAAGTAATTTTTTGCTCAAAAGGTGCTTCCTATCATGTGATTGTTAAGTCATAAGTGTAAGAAATAAAAACTTTTTTTTTTAAATATAATCCGGTGTCCTGTTATTACTAAAAACAATGTTTTTGGAATTTGTCTGATACCTCAGGTTCGTTTTTCTGCAATGATAGTCAACAAGAGATAATTAAGTTCATTTATTTATCGTTCTTACTTTGACGTCGACGTTGAGATCATAACATTCATAAGCAAAATTTATAAAAATGCGAACTGCAGGATAACGACAGTGTAAGTAGTTACTAAAGAAATAATTTTTAATGGAAAAGTAGCATCAACGTAGAACATTCTGCAGGCGTTCATCTTATCAAATGTCGCACGATGTAGCCGTTTAATATTCTTGCACATTTTTTTTTGAGCATCTGCAACATAATTACATTTCAAGCAACCTATTTTAATGAGAAAATTAAAGCGCTTTGATAAAACTATTACGTGTCAATGATTTTCATAACAAAATTAAATTCATTACTTTGGATAGATGTCTAGACACCTATCTACACAAAAAAAAATAACTCACCTCAAGCCTGACGTGAGTATTTTTTTTTATTTGAGCAAATAAATGACTTCTACCCGTCATCATATTGCTAGCCAGTTTATATTCTACTATAACATGAACTACTCTTACTTGAACATGAATATTTGTTGTATACTACAACCAACTCATAAACCCGGCCACTGAAGACTTCCTTTTGGCTTCGTCATAGTCGCGTAAAAAATATGAAAATGAGAGTGTCAAAATAAATTCTGAAAAAACACAATTTTTTCCAAAAAAAAAGTCGTAAAAATTACCTGAACAATCCGTTTTCAGTATAAACGTGCATAAGGTTTGAACGTTATTCAATGATAAGTAGAATTTTTCAAAATATACGCTCAAAATAATTTGAAATATCAAAGATCCTAGCAGACACATATACAAAGTAATGATATAAGACCGTGCTGCAAACTGCAACAAAGATTGATTTAACGCACACAAATGCCAACAACGCGTTCCATAAAACACATTAATTATAAGTTTTTAATTCATCATCATCATTTCAGCCGAAAGACGTCCACTGCTCAACATAGGCCTCCCTCAAGTGTCGCCACATTGACTGGTCCCGTGTGACTCGCATCCAGCGGATTCCCGCAACCTTCACCAGTCTACCTAGTGGGAGGCCTTCCAACGCAACGTCTTCCGGTTCGCGGTCGCCACTCCAGAACTTTTCGGCCCCATCGGCCATCCATTCTGCGAGCAATGTGCCCTGTCCACTGCCACTTAAGTTTGGCAATTCTTCGGGCTACTTTGGTAACCTTGGGTCTCTTGCAGATGTCTTCATTTCTGATTCGATCTCGCAAGGAAACTTCGAGCATAGCCCTCTTCATTACCCTTTGGGTGACTTTAAGCCTTCTGATGAGGCCAGTTTTAATAATAATAATAATAATATATATGGGTTGTAATAATATATTATTATTATTTGTAATTACAAATAATATATTATTACTAAAAAACCAATAGGTACTCACAATGATATTAAATCCATGAAAAAGTGCATCTAGTTTAAATAATGCAATTGCCCCTTGCAGCCTGACTAAAGCATGACAAAAAAGCTCAATACTTTGAAACACGATCTAAAATAAATTAAACATTATAATATAGTTTTACATATTATTATTATTGCCCATCAATTTTTAGCTAACAACCACCTGATGTAATTAGTCATACTATGTACTGGAAAGAATTCTTGTAGATCTGATAACATTCCAAAATATGAACGTAAGCTTGAAACATTCTTTTGCAGTAACTTTCGGTTTCGCTACGATCAATCTGTTGCAAATGTTGAGTTTGAATGTTCCATAAATCAACTTTGTTACATAGTAGCTTTAGAAGTCTTATAGCGCAAATATAGTTTAAATCAAAACAAAGGAGAGGAAGCCAATCAAAAAAATAGGTGAAATTAAGTCAATACTATAAAAACTATAAGCGATACCGAGAATCAGGCGTCCGAAGATAACAGTGACACTGATCCAATTCCAAATAGTAAAGCGCTTGAAAAGTTTAGTTTCGTTAAGAAATCTGTGAACGTTTTGAATTTTTAAGACAAACGAAATATTTGTTTTCGTTTCCACAACATTGATTCTATAATTTAAGACGAATCCGACGGAATACAGGAAAACGTCGACGTAGGAAATGATGTACGCAATATTTAAATTATCTCTTATAGCTTCGGTGAAATGCAACTCATAGACACGGTAGCTGTACAACATAATGGATAATATCACGACACAAAATGACACCAACTTCAAAGCAATGGTGTTTGGGTGTATAAAGTTATTCTTAATGCGATATTTGGGACAGAGCAAAATATTTTTCATGAAGTCTAAAGGTAAAAGCATCGACTGAACATCTTTGTCAACAAAGTTATCCAACAGAACTGGTGCACGATAGCCTGTTCCTTTGTTCAAATGTTTTTTTCTTCTTATTATAGACGTCATTTCGATTTTGGTATGCGAACACAAATGACATGAATTGATGTGAATCGATTTTTTAAATGTAGTCTAGTTTAATTAAGATGATTATTATTAAATGTCAATATTAGTCCATTATGAATATTTAGTCATTATTGACAACTATCCCATACTGGTTGATTGCCAGTTAAGTGGAATAGTTTTTTGAGAAATGGAAGATCATTGAAGACATCTATATAATATTAACTATCTTGCCTTTTCAGGGGTCCGTACGGACATAACGAAACTATAAGGGTACATTGTCAGTCCTGACAAGGTACCTACCCTTATAGTTTCGTTATGTCCGTCTGCCTGTCTGTTCGAGGTTTTGCCAAGAGACTGTTAGTACTAGAAAGCTGTAATTTTGTAGGAATATGTGTATCAATTACGCCGACAAAGTGGTAAAATAATTTTTTGAAAATATTTTTTATTAGGTTAGCTCTCCTACATTGTGAAGTGTGGATATTTTTTTTGTCATCTGCCCCATTGTGTGGGATATCATTGAATGGGTCTTTTAAAATGACTTAGGGGTTGCTAATACTATTTGTCGATTTTATGCTCCATTTACGAAATATTTACCTTGCAATTTTTTGTTCCAGTAAGGCGTCCCCCCTCTAAAAGCTAAACTGCTGGATTGAAAAATCTGCAAAAATTCAGAATGATAGTGAATTTTATGAACTTTAAAGTAAAACTATAGTGGTTAAGATAACTTTATAAGTTTAGTAGTAATAGTCGTTGAACTTGAGTGTTGGATAATTTTGTACCAAATACAAAATCCTTAGAATAAATCCTCTATAGTGACTAAGATGGAGTAGTTGCTTGTCTAGAACGGGTGTAGACGTGCATTGAAAAAAAAATTCTAAAATATAACGGGCTACTAAGGAACCCTACACTGCGCGTGGCCCGACACGCACTTGGCCGGTTTTTATATCATACTCTCAATTTGAATGTTTCAGAAACTAAATAAAAAACGCTTCCTCTAGCTTTCTATCTATATAGGGTGGAAGGGACACCTACGCACAAACGTTGACCACGTATTCAGTACATCATTTATTTATCATAATAACTTCGAGCTCATTACCCTCTAAAAGAAAAATTTATAAAAATGCGAACTGCAGGATAACAACAGTGTGAGTAGTTACTAAAGAAATAATTTTTAATGGATAAGTTGCATAGCACTCGTTACCCCGGAAGCGTTTGCCGGCCCTTGTGGTGACGTTGGTTAACATAATTATCGACGGTTGTTACAGTGGTCGACATGTCAGCAGAAAGATCAGGTTCTGATTGCGTTTCGAGTAAAAGCTGGGTATTTGTAGACCTGGCAGGAGGCGAGCGCGCCGTACGTGGCATAGCTGAAGAATAATGCAGTCCCAGAAGCTGAATAAAAAGCTAGGCAAAGCACTGAGGCAAGCAAAGCAAGTAGGGCAGCTAGCTGATAGCGAACAGTTATTTCAACTCGTGGCACAAGTGACAGCTTGGCGTGGTGCGCAAACACACCGCCTCGCAAGCGTGCAGGCGCCGGTTCGAATCCAGCCGACCGTAATAATTTTTGAGAGTTTTTAAAAGAGATTTTTAAAACACCATTTAGTCCACGAAACTGACAGAAATTCGATATCCCGCTCTAACTCCGCCTACTGGGCGTGAACACTCGAAGAAGTCTCTATAGGAGTGACAAGGAATCGAAAAAAGCAACGTCCACCAATCACAGCACAAAAATTCGTAAAATCAACAAAATTCACTCCGCGATGCGTAACACGTCTGTCCGCGCACACGTACAAGAGCTCACATATTTGCACACCTAGCATGGTTATAATACAGTGTACCTTATGAACCTTTTGTAACATCCTCTGAACCTGTGTTATGCAAATAAATGATTTGTATTTGTATTTGTAAAAGACGTACGATGCAACCGCAAAGTATTCTTGCATAATTTCTTTTGATTGTCATCTGTCATCAATGAAAAGAAATTGGTATTTTTAATATAGCTGCAGTACTAGACCAAACTAAGGATGTATGGATTGTGTGAGGAATGCAAAAAGATAAAACCGACTTTGAAGATCACTAAAAAGTTTTCACACCTTCTGGCCGTGGACTCAATGAGAAATTTTCCACTGACGTTTATCACAACGCTTCAGTATATATATCAATAGATTTACAACCTGTTATATTTTAGGTCAGTGGTAAAATCTTTTAGCAGGGCAAAAAAAACTCCTAGACAGATGTCAAACTCATTGTAAAGTAAAATTTATTTATTATTCATTGTTGTATATATGTTACGGCTAATAGCCGAAGTGCGGCTACACATAGTTTTAGCCGGCTAGAACTAGGTGCAGCCGGCCATATGCGGTTAAACCTAGGTGTATCCTCTTATCTTCGGTCAGAACTAGGTTTAGCCTTGTCATAGCGGCTAGAACTAGGTGCAACCGCACACCGGTGGTTAAACTTAGGTGTGTCCTATTTATCTTCGGCTAGAACTATGTTTTTAGTTCAGTTAAGCATAATCATTGGTTTTGTTTTAAGGTTCTTATCTTGCGTTTCCCGATTGGTTCGATTTCGTATTACCCCCGCAGATGCTTCCAAGTCGAGGAAGAACCGGTCGAACGGGCCCCGCGTTCGGGGCTCCTACTTCTGAATGGTTTATAAAAAAATAACCACGAAGGGTATGGGTATGGTGAAGGGTATGGGGTATGGCGGGGTCTATTCGCTCGCTTCGTTCGCTCATTCGACCCCGCCATACCCTTCTAACCTAATCTATCTGTGTCCGGGTGCCCCAAGTCAGCCTAGGCAAAACTAGTTTGTCATCAACTACCTCATTAGGTACTGAACTGAAAACCTAGTTCCAGGCACCGATAAATAGGGTACACCTAAGTTTAACTACCGGTGTGTGGCTGCAAATAGTTCTAGCCGCTATGATGAAGGCTAAACCTAGTTCTAACCGAAGATAAGAGGATACGCCTAGGTTTAACCGCATATGGCCGGCTGCACCTAGTTCTAGCCGGCTAAAACTAGGTGTAGCCGCACTTCGGCTATTAGCCGTAACATATATATTCCGTGCTTCGGAAAGCAGTTAAGCCGATGGTCCCGGCTATCATTTGTAGATCTTTGACAGTCGTTACAGGTAGTCAGTGGCCCAAAAAGTCACACAACCAGTCTTACCAAGGGGCATCGTATTACCCAGTACTAACCGGGTTGTGGAGGTCAGATAGGCGACTGCCAATCTGACCTCCACAACCTGGTTAAGACACTCTACTCAGTAGACAAACTAGCAGTATACAGACCTTCTCAGAATTCTCTTAAAATGGTACTTAAAACTTCTGACCCCTGTCTCCCATAAACCTCCAAACTGCCTCCTCTCTATGAGAGGGAATGGGCTATAATCCATCACGCGGGCCCAGTGCGGGTTGGTAGATGTCACATGTCTTCGAAATTTTTGGTTCTAGGACATGCCCGTTTCCTCACGATGTTTTCCTTCACCGTTTTGAGAGCAGCGGTGATGAAATAAATTACACAAAGTAATGCGCCTGCCTGGGTTCGAACCCACGACTTACTGTTTGTAAGTCGGTGCCGCCACCACTGCGCCACCGCCACCGTACATTGTGATACAAGGGGCTAAAATGACCCATTATATACGAGGTAGTTTTACTACCGAGCTTTAGCAAGGTAGTAAATAGGAACCAAGTTATAATGGGATTTTAGCGCCGTGAGTTACAACTATACTTTTCACTTTGAGTGCGAAAAAAATTGTCAATTTAGTCAGACGGGCAGACAGACGGACAGACAGACGGATAGACAGACAGATGGACAGTCAGTCAGTGCTCTAGAGCATAAAAAGCGACTTTGTCGCCTACGCACGACATAAAGGCGAACTTAAGAGCATGAGAAGTGAAAAAGTTATTATAGCATAAGGTACTCTAGATTAGTCTACATGACGCTGCTTTGAAAATTTACATCATCACGCTACTACTAATAGGAGCGAAGCATCAATGATAAATGTTTCAAAAACGGAGAAAATGTATTTCTTTTGAGAACTTCCGTTGCAAGCGCTGCATAAACTGATAAATTTACGCAACAATCATGTATGAGGGAATTGTTCCTCTTAAAAAGTTTAAAAAAAAATCACACTCTCTCTAACCCTCTCTCTCTCTCATGTGACGCAGGCGAAGTTGCGCGGGTCAGCTAGTTATACAATAAATATGTTAAAAATGGCTAGGAAAAAAACAAAAGTGAAATATTGAAACAAGGTTTCTTTTCATAACGTTTATAATTGTATACATTAAGATTAGAGGAAAGCAAATTGCAATAGCACAATAGTGTAGTGAGTTAGAAGTGCCAGCAGACGTAGTGATTGACAAACATCTATGCAGTACAGGCCTAAGACACTCATCTTGGTGAAAGACGCACGATGCAACCGCAAGGTATTCTTGCATAACTTCTTTTGATTGTCATCTGTCAACAATGGAAAAAAAAAGGTACGTTTAATATAGCTGCAGTACTAGACCAAACTAAAGATGGATGGATTGTGTGAGGAATGCAAAAAGAAAAAACCGACTTTAAAAAATCACTAAAAAGTTTTTACACCTGGCCATGGACTAAATTGTCAAGAAGAGATCGAAATCGTGCCGATTACATTTTTTATTAAGAGGGCATGCGAGGACTTTGAAAAATAGGGATTATCTCTATCGGGGGCAGGCTAGACGCAGCGCGACGACGATAGTGTTTCTGCGATTTATATCGCACTCTACAGCTGCAGCTCACAAAATTGTATTTCCCTTTTATCTCCTCAAAACTGAGCCGATATAAATTATTTTTGAAATTATTTTTTTAAGAAAGAGTATCATGTCTAGATTCCTATCAATTAATTGTCTGGTAATCTTCTAATCAATAAGGCATTGTCAATTTTGGAGTTTCATATTTTCTTTACTTATTAGTTGCTGAAAAAAAGGAAATGACAAGGACGTGACCTTGATTTTATGAGAAAAAGAAATGATTTCTCTAGAGGCAGACATTTCAGTAAAAAGGGGAATACGAATCGTCGACTTCGTCAAAATTTGTATGGAGATTCGCAGCCTATGTCTCTCTTATAGTGTTTGATTGCACGTACAATAGACAAAGCCTGGCTATTATTGGTGGAGGTAAGTGGAACACGCAATGGTACTCACCACTACGTCCACCATCGCTTTGACCTTCCGGTATTATATTGGTATTTCAACATAGATGATTTGGAAACTTATTTACCTGTACAGTTCGATGCCAAAATTAATTCACATGCATTTCGTGAATACTTCACAGTATCATAAAATGCTTCGAGCTGTAGACTAAGAGAAAATTGTATTATCAAGTTTTTTAACACCCAAAAAGAGAGGTATATCGACACAGCAGGACTTCCACGCTAAAACAAAAAAAGTCAGCAAAGCAGTTAATAGTTGTAAGGTTTTCGGTTATAGTGCTAACAATTATTAATGAATTAACATCATTAGCTAATTCGATAATATTTTTTAAAATAGCAGCAAAAATTAAATCGGTGGTTACTGGGAACAATATTTTTTTTACTGTCCACCAATGATGGAAAAAGAGAACACTCATGTTTAAATTTAAGTCGCTGTCTGGGGAATCATTCTAAAATGTTCTGACACTGTCGACCCTGGTGGAGAGAGATAATATTTTTTTTAGTGTCGCTGTCCACGTCGTGGACAAGCAGCCGGTAGACATCAGGAATCATCAGTTTTGGATGTGTATTTTTGGAGATAACTCTCTACACCGAAACTACTTTTATAATATTAGTGTAGATTTCTTCCTGAAAAAGGTAAGCTTACCCCTTCAAGGCTCAACTTATATTTGAAGAATTCTATCACAAGTTGAACATCAACTAAACCTTGGAACAATGCCTCTATCGTTTGATACAGGATCTGAAAGTGATGAATGAAGTATAATCATTATAATAACCGTCCTTACCGTTTTCGGTCACGGCGACCAATCTCGGCGGATATTAGCCATTGAACAGGCGGATATTCTATTTTTTTATCCATCCGTTCATCAATCTATCCATCAACCCATCCATCAAACCATCCATAAATCCATTCATCAATCCATTCATGTATCCATCAATTAATCCATCAATCCATCCATTAATCCATCTATCAATCCTCCATCTACCCATTCACAAATTTCCACATTTATATTAATTGAGAAGTAAGATTGGTGTGTGCGCTGGCACAGTTGCACTCTCTCGTCCCTCAGTCTTATAGAAACGATGGGATGGCAATTCCAAACGACTACAGAGACACCAGGCGTAGGACCAACAGCTTAACGTGCTGTTTGAGGCACGGCGGCACAGTAAAAAGATAAACAGTAGGTTGGCTTCAAAGAAACGACCGAAACGCTGACGTAATTCATCGAGTGCCCCTTCCCCCGCTTGTAAGGATACTTCAAGGTGCGATCAGACTGAGAGTCGCGCGCCCCGCAGAGAGTCGCGCGCCCCGCATCGTTTTCATAACGATAAACCACACAGTATACCCGATAGTAGCAACCCTAGCCCTGATCGACAGTAGGCATTGAATTCAAAGACACGTGTGAGTCACACTACTGCTTATATTTTTACTGTGACGGGAGTTAGGAACTACTCAGTAGCAGTCCAGAGTTTGGAAGCTGGCAGTATAGTTAATGTTATTATTTATTATCTTTCTTAGCTAATCGATGGCAAAAAGTTGAAATAGAAAGGAGAATGACGAGCTTGGACCCACGTCATTTCAAAATCAATGGAGCGCCGTTCACGGTCTAGTTTTTATTAATTATAGTAAAGAGTTTATCAGAGTTATATAATAAAAAATATTAAGTTACTAGATGATGGGCATTAAAAGTTACGAATGATTTTAATTTATATAAAAATAAGTCATCGTGCAGTTTCTGAACGCAACGTTTGACATTTACCTTCTTCCAACTGAGAAATGGAACGTCAGTGTCAAATTCATCTGTGGACATAGTCTGTGGATCATTCCTTTGTTTGTTTGTGTTCAACGGCTACGTGGAATAGGGATAAATGCTATTTCATGCCATTCTACTACTAAATAATAACCAATAAGTCGGTGCCTTAAGTTGGGTTATAATCTTCTTTCTCTATCTACCTTTCATAATTATCTTTTTTCTCTCAACTTCTATAACCTACTTTCCATTTGCTTTTTTAGGGTTCCGTACCCAAAGGGTAAAAACGGAACCCTATTACTAAGACTTCGCTGTCTGTCCGTCTGTCTGTCCGTCTGTCTGTCACCAGACTGTATCTCATAAACCGTGACAGCTAGACAGTTGAAATTTTCACAGATGATGTATTTCTGTTGCCGCTATAACAACAAATACTAAAAACAGAATAAAATTAATATTTAAGGGGGACTCCCATACAACAAACGTGATTTTTTTGCCGTTTTGTCTAATGTATAGATAATGGTACGGAACCCTTCGTGCGCGAGTCCAACTCGCACTTGGCCGGTTTTTTGTTAGTCTTAAGTCGTTCTTCAACTATTCATAAGTTTCCACAATGTACGCTACCATATCACTGGGTCCCGATTACATGCAATCTCGACATTCTCCTTTGTTTAGCCCAAAACTCAGCCACGCGAACCGTGCTCACTGATGTAGTGAGTAGGTCATCAGGTACGCAGGCGATAGAGCGTGCAATAGAGCATGCGGTGCTAGATGGAAGGCAGGCCATTTAATTGTCTGTGAGGAGACGCGGCATACGCACTTTAGGTCTGAGCCTGAGATTATATTGAAACTAGCTGTTGACCGAGACTTCGTTCGTGTGTTATGTGTGAGACTAAAAAATAGCCTACGACCTATCGAATATTTACAAAAAAAACATAAAAATGCTCAAACTGTTTCGGAGGAGCTCGATAACAAATACTGTGACACGAGATTTTTGAGAAATACTTTATGAGAAATATGAGAAGATTAAACAGTTTCAGAAATAAGAGTTTACTTACCGGTTGTTGATAAATATTCTTAATAATTTTATAGCACTTCAATATTTGATCAAAAGCTATAAACATCAACGTACTCTCTTCTTTAGTGCATCCGTTTTTCCACAGAAGTAGTAATTGAATATTCCATAGTTCCACTTTATCGGTCAATAACTTAATTGATCTGATTGTGTAAACTAAATTTGTATCGAGAGCCATTACACACAATAGATAAATCATGACATTCAGTGGTGGTTTGCTGAACATGGCATAAACGTAGGTTAATTCGATGATATGAAAAGTAAAGATTGCAGCGACGCACATCCAACTCCTAATAAGAAAACGTCTGAGCATAATATCATTATTTTTAAGAAATCTGTGAACCTCTTGAAATTCCAAAATAAACAAAACGCTCTTATTAGTTTGAATTAGGTTAATGATAAAGGTCATGATGAAACCAAAGAACCTCAAAAAGAAGTCTAAAATTGATGCAAATATCTGGAAATTGTTAGTACTGTGTTGCAAATATCTTTTTAAATTGTCATCTAACAGTATTTCAATGACACGATAGATATACGTTGTCAGGAAAGTTACGACACCACTTATTAATACGAACTTGTTGAAAATATTATTTGGATATATACAATTGTTTTTGATGTGGTATTTAGGATTTAAAGTTAGAATTTGCATCAAATTCACAGGCCAAAATATTCGTTGGACTTCTTTATCAATTTTGTTACTTCTAACGGTTTTATCATTTATTTCGATTATTTTCACAACATTCCTCTTGAGACACTCCATTATGTTTTTATTTACTGTAACCTGAGAACTGCCAAGGAATACTATTCATTTTTCATTAGAAGTTACTGTAGGCTATAACTTCATTACGTTATCGCTTTCATTTTCAAGAGTGAAGGAGGTACCCTAATGGAATTAACTTCATGATTTATTACCTGGCATTAGAATGATGCGGCTACATAATACGAACTTTTTGATTTACCCTTCAGCTCTAGAAAGTTGAATAAGCTTTAAGTATAAATTAATTGGTTAAATATTGCACTTAACAAAAAAAACATATTAATTCGACAGGAGATGTTAGTAGAAAGAGTAGAAAAGGGATACAAATATTGTTTAATGTCAAAGTATGAACTTATATACCTGGGAACTTTCCAGTTACGGAGATATTAAGGGTCAAAGTTCCAACTTTACCGCAAGTTTTTTTTTATACATGTTTTTACTGTATGAACTTTACTGTAAACACCTCCACCTGCCCCGTACTATCCAATCCATTCATCAGCATGTTTTGAGTGTATTACATCGAGTCCTACCGTAAGGATATTTCCTTGGAGTTCACTTAATTCACCTAGGTGCATTAGGTATTGTTACGTTGTTTTATTTGTACCTAACATTTACCTGTGAGCATACGTTGTAAATTGTGAGGTTTCCAATATTGATCTCCATGGTTTCCAAGAGAAATGTTCATTGTAGTTTGTGCAAATGACTTTAGCATCATCCGTACTTCGTCCCTGGTTTTTAGTAACACTTCCTGACGATAAATCACTTTTCAAAACCATAATAAATAGGTTTTCACAATAATTTAGATCCATCATAGCGTAATTAAGCTGCGATTGTGTTTATATTCCAAATGTCATTCAGTTAAACGTCAGTTTCTGACAGTTAGAGACGACATCTAGCGGCTGCGATATGCAGTTGTAGTTTTTGTCTTTTTTAAACTTTCACGATCAAAACACATTATAAAACACATATAAACGGGTATTTTCGCGAATTTTTACCTTTTAATATTTGCCCGACGTTTCGACCGGATTGCACCAGCCGTGGTCGCGGGAAGACTGCCAGTCTTCCCGCGACCACGGCTGGTGCAATCCGGTCGAAACGTCGGGCAAATATTAAAAGGTAAAAATTCGCGAAAATACCCGTTTATATGTGTTTTATAAGTTGTAGTTTTAATCGATACATTTTAACATTTTCATTGGAAACCATCGAACTAATATCGTATAGGCCAATCCTTAATTATTTTCAGCTTTTAGTTAAAATACTTCATTGTCTTTTAACAGTTAACGGAAGTGAAATTATTCTTTTATTATAGACTTTATTCTAGAAACATCCTGGTGTGGACAATACATTTATTTAATCTGTGGTTTGTCTATGACGTAGTGTGACCAGGTTAAACATTCTCAATTCGCCGAAGGAGTAAGGGGAAAAGTTACCCCACTTAAGACAAACTTTAGTGTTAGAACTAAGAAATAAGTAACTACTTATTTCTTAGTTCTAACACTAAAGTTCCAAGCCGAGAAGCAAGCCAAGAAAAAAAAAAAAATAAAATTGCCAAAATTGTTATTGTTTCAGAGTACAAACGTCATGTTGGACAGTTGTTAGGGATTTTCAAGAATTAAATATCTTGGTGTAGTAATTCTGTCATCCGTGCTCTTATAAGTTTTACCTGAAACAGGGGAGATTTTCTAGGTGCTCCGCTTAATTCTGGTTTGGAGGCATGATAGGACAATGGAAGGTCACGGGCGTCAATTGGCAATTGATGACGCTTGAGTCAAGCAACAAACTTTATCCCATGTTTTAAATGGTGAGGATTTTGGATTGAATTAGTATTTGGAAGTGATCTCTGAGTCTTTCCCAGGTCGTTAAAAGGATATTGACGTGATCCCTATCCCGTGATATTTATTACAGGACTCCATGTGTTGAAAGGATTCGCAAATAAAATAGGCGGACCCGTTCTCCAGCCGGTCGAATCTTGCAGTCAAGTGTTTTCATCATTACACATCCGTGAGTATTATTGTTGTCTCGCCACGCAGGCTTAGGCAAACATAAGTCGTAGCTCATTCAATTGTGTTTACCCAAAGGCCACGTGGACCAGCTAATGTTTTAGTCTTTAGATTTCCTAGCTCCTCACCTCTATTCATTCTCAAAGAAAGTACCATAGTTTCCCCTTATATAATAGGGTCCCCGTATTGTCAATTCCAGGTGAGGCAACTCGAGCGATTCGTCTCGCCGCCAGGATCTAGACGAGCCTCTGGGACCTGGACGCGAGACCTGTTCCTCGAGTCCACTCAAAGCCTCCTGTGGAACGGCTGTGCGGTGGCAGAGTCCGCCTAGCGATTTAACGCAGGTGGGACGGTTTTTTTTTATATATAAACTTACACCTTTTAATTTTATTTTCTACCGGTTCATATACAAACCCGTGTATCACCTGCCTGGTCTTCAACATTAAAAGCCGGTCTTCGACTAAATTTAATTAAAGGACCCCGGGTTCGACACCTACGCTTAACTGGAAGAATATTGGACATCTTCGTCGGCTCCGGGATCCGAGACTCTTCAAGTCCCTGGCGCCCATTTAATATCTATTCACATTCACAAAACTGGAAGGTTGTACCTTAATATTTTTGTAAGAACCAATTTAATTTAAACTATTGAAAAAGGAACAGTACTGGATTTATCTCCAATCCCCCACACCCATAGTTCAAAACCGACTGAATTTAACGCTGGCTGGCATTATCTTTTGTTATATTTAAGTTTATATAGTTTTTATAAATAAACTTTTGTTGTTTGAGATAGTATGTTGTTTCTTTGCCTTTTATTCCCATCCCAACTTGCATCTGGGCTTTTGTTCCATTACCACTGGAGGGACAAAATCTCAAATGTAACAGTATACTATTCGTAAACTTTAATCACTAATCATAGCTATATCTATAACGTCGCCCAGCAGTGAAAACCACGTAAGTGTTTATAACAAAATTTTACAGGAGGAAGAAAAAACTGTCTACTGAAAAAAAATGTATGAGTGGGGAAGATAATTACCTTTTGTTTTTTTTTAGATTTTTTTATTGGCGCTAGGAGTAGCTGATTCGAAAGTTTCCTAGAGTAATCTGTGCTTACCGAGTTTATAAATCCAAAGAATTTTTTTTTTTTTGAGGAAATGGGACATCCGAGGTTTTCACTGCTGGGCGACGATAAATAAGAGTGCAGTCTATATTTTTAAGTAAACTTTATTCACCTAACAAAAACCACGGCAAAAAAAGTCGCTACCCAGCAAAAAAAATTGCGAAGTGACTTAGTTTGATGTACAGAATGTTTGGTTGACGGCTTCGTGAAGGATCCGTTTCCGCCTGTACACTTTCATATGCATTCACTAAAAACCTGTTATTTTGAAATAAAAGACACTTCAATTTTATTTTTTTGTATAGATAAATTATTTAGTAACTATTTCTTCAATTGTATATATTAAGCATTAAGAAGTGAAGATGGTAAAAGAAAAACAACAAGATACGTAAAATGATAACGCAAACAATTAATATATTAACTTAGGAACAAAACAACAACCACATAAAACTATCCTAAACCACCACAGAAACTATCCTAAACCACCACAGAAACTATCCTAAACCACCACAGAAACTATCCTAAACCACCACACAACATAATGAATTGAATTCACACAAAATTACATTGAGAAACTAAACAAAATAAGTTAATAAAAATCCTACAGTCCCTTGAGCGACGTTCCCGTCAAGAAAGACACTCGACCAGCGACAATTCGAAGTTATCACCCCTTTCCATAGAGCTAACATAACGTGCTGCGTGCAACCTCATTTCTTCCTAATGCCACGTACCACCTTATTCTTCTTAACAATATAATTATGTTTTCATGTTTTTCAGTAACTGGTAGGTTTATTTTGATACTAGGTAAATATTTACATAATTAATTAAAAACTAAGTATTAAATAAACTAAAATAAATAAACTAACAACAAACTATAAAAGGGCATCGAAAAACTCCTCCTCAACGCTGTCAGCTGGTAATGTGCCCAAGAGACTGGCGGCGTTGCCACGTTGTATGGCAACACTTAGCCTCTGACCAAGGTAAAAGCCAGCTCTTGGGTCACGGGAAGAGTCAACTAGGCGTTATGAAAGTTCTTTGAACAGGCTATGGGCACTCGGACCCCACGGCCCTACAGTTTCAACCTCAAACGGCTCGAAAATATATTTACCACAAAGGTTTCTGTATTTACGCCGTTTGAGGTTCTCTGCAGCCGCAGCAGCAGCGCCAGCACAGCACGACGAACTTGGAAGATGAGAAGGCGCAAGAGTATCGACGCAAGTTGCATCCTATACTAAGGGCCTACCCATCTTCCAAGGAAACAAAGACATGCCGTCCGGTCTCTTGCCATCGTCGCGTGCCAAGCCATTAGTTTCTAAAACAGCTGGAACGCCGACAGTGACAAGAGCTCGTCGGATAATGTCGTTTTCATCCCATCTATTCGAAAAGGACGACTTGGTTCGCCTTTAAGTGCACCCAAAGGTGGTGTTTTGTATAAGAAACTTTTAGCGGGCAGTAATGAGTTTTTAATCCTCTTTATAGATGTTCCAAATTCAAAAAGTGCGCCGCAATAGTAGATTTTACAACAAGTGCACAAAACGAACCATTTTTATCCGAGATTTTTAGCAGCCCGAGCCGTAGGCGAGGGCTGATAGTAATGTCGAGGATAAAAATGGTTTTGTGGACGAGTTATAAACTTTGCTTTTCACTTCGATTGCGAGGAAATAAAACAGTAGTATAAATTGAAGAAATTAATAAACACGCAAAAACAAGAGCTGTTTCCCGCCGCTTTCTTTTTTTGAAATCTTACGACATTGATATTAGACTTGGGCTGCAGACCTATACAGCCTACTATATTTTTTTTTTTAATAATAATTTTCTTAAATTAATTAAATAACCTACCTTAGGTACTTGAATTTAATTTTTTATGTCTTTTATGTCTTAAAAAATACATAAGGCAAATAAATTAAAGTAAATAATATAAAATAACAAATTCTATCTATGAACTTCTTATTGCGTTTGGCTGTATGGCTCATTTTCTTTGCCTTAATATAGTTACATTTATGAGTAGATACATTAATGCCCTTGTGCACAAAATTCGATTTTGTGCAGCCTATATCCTGCACAAACAAGCACTTTCAGAGCATGAGAAGTGAAAAGATAATTGCGGCGCACTTTTTGAATTTGGAACATCTTAGTGTTCCAGCGCCGAAAGAAATCGAACGCAAATATTGTTTGAATAAAGACTGGCTGGTACGACGACGGCCCAGTCGCGCCGCGGGCGCCGCGCTGACTGAATAAAAAAAAGAAATCAAATTAAAAACGCGCGAACTACAGACCACGTTTTCGTCAATTTTCATGAATTGTTAGAAATTCATGGTTTTGTTTTGAAATATGAGTTCTTCAAGTGACAGTGAATAAAAAACACAATAAAGTGAAAAATAACTTTAGATCTTCAGAAGTCGGTGACCTTTGTTTGATTCATTTAGTTTTTTTTTGTCACCGACTTCTGAAGCTAAAGTTATTTTTAACGTTTTTGTGTTTTGTGTAGTCGGTTTTATTTTTTGCAAAAAAGTTTTTTTATTTTTCCATTTTTAGTTGTAACATCCTATCCAAATATTAGATAATTATGCATTTATTTTACATGTTGAAATTAGACCACACAACTGAAGTAAAAATGTTCATAAAATGAAAACTACTGGGCCAAACTATGTTACATTTTATAGGACCAAATGGCAACTATTCCGCATCAAACTAAAGAATAATCACGTCAATCGGCTCATAAATATCAGCGTAATCGGTTTAAATACATAAAAAAACAGTCGAATTACCTCCTCCTTTTTGAAGTCGGTTAAAATTATGAGGCGCCTTTTATTTTCTCATAGTGGGTGATGAAAAGTAGAGTGTATCACTCGGGCGCAAAATATATTTTTGGCTCGGGCGACGTACTTTGAATCCCTCGCTACGTTCAGGATTCTATTAAAGAATCCCTCGCTACGCTCGGGATTCTACTCTAGAATCCCTCACTTCGCTCTGGATTCAAAAAAGCGCCCTCGCCGAAAAATATTATTTTGCTCCCTTATGATACAATCTACTATTATGTTCGCGTGCCGTGCAAAACGCCCCGCACTTCGGCTGCACGACAGGTCGTGGTGACCAAGGCTGTTGACAGCTTCACCACAGTGACAGCGATGAGGAGAACAGCAGGCGGCACCAAGGCGTAAGGCAGCAGCGAGGCGAAAGGTCGTGTCGTCAAACAATGTGCCAATTGTTGACGACGGCAGTGCGTGAAGCCAAAGACCCGACTCCCATTCACCCACATCCAGTAGGCGCGCACGCTCAGCAGTAGTAGAAGACGAGTTCAGCAGATTGTTTTGAACGATTCTGCAGAGCGGCTCGTCCCACCGTCTCTGGGAGAATGGATGGTCGGGTTCTTCAGTGTTCGGGCAAGCGAGTTTCCAAGCATCGATAGCCTCGGAGAAGCACGGCACATCAAAATCATTCATCATTAATTTCATGTTGTTTTGATATTGAATTGTTTGAATATTCCGTAGATCAACTTTATATTTCAACAGCTGAGTGAGTCTGGTTCCATACAGTAAACAATTAAATTACCGAATATTATAAATATATTTACGTCTGGTATCCTGTTAACAGCAAACACCATGATAATGTAGGATATTAGAAACAAGACGATAGAAGAGTTTATTTTTTTCTCATTATTTACAAATCTGTGAATGTTTTGCGTGGCGATTATGGCAAAACCCTTTCGGGAATGCCATGTCCAGCAGTGGACGTCTTTCGGCTGCAATGATGATGAATGTTTTGAAATTTAAACGTAAATGAAACGTTTTCCTTCGTTTTGAAAGCACTGAGAATATTGTTATTTATGAACCACATATTAACCAACAAGAGTTGGTAGTATTAGCGACTAACTTCATAATGTTAAAATTCAAATACACGGAAAGCTCGTAGAAAATAATTACAAATTAAAAATGTTGTCGATAGTACTATGCCGCACAATGACACAAACTTCAATAAACGGTTGTTTGGAGTTATTAAGTTGTTTTTAATTCGATATTTCAGACAAAAAAACATGTTTTCAACCAATTCAATGGAAGAAGCATCGATTGAACATCTTTGTCAATTAAGTTTTTTAGTAAAACTTCCAGATGATGGTGTTCATGATTGGGTCGTATTTTTATTGGGTCATTATAATTTAGGTTTCTTTAAAAAATAATGAAGGAGCAAAAAAAGCACTCAGTTGTATCTTATTAATTAGGTCTAGATCTGATTGAAAGATAGTACCAATACATTGTTAGTAACAACCTTGATTTAACTAATGCAATTAACAACGTTACCGTTATCTGTTTTTCTGTATTAAAATCTACACAATGTGATCAAATTACTTTTCAAATGAGATAGAAGATATAACTATTAAATAAACTTAGAAATAAATAAGAAGTTAATTAATTGAATTTCTGGCTAATTAAAAAATAATTATTTAATTATTTTACATTATTACATTTTTTTAACAACGAACGAAATGAAAATGTGAAAACTGATAAAAATTACAGAAAAGCAAACTGCAGAAGCACAACAGTGTAGTGAGTTAAAAGTGCGATCAGACTTAATGGATGACAAATATCTATAAGGAACAAGCCACAAGCACTCATCTTGTTGAATGACGCACGGTGCAGGCGCAAAATATTTTTGCATAACTTCTTTTGATCATCTGCAATCAAGAAAACGAAGAGTAGAGTGTAATGGTTGTCATGGTATGGGCATAAAATGCATAGGAATGAGGAATATGTAGCGAGAAAAGCCGAGTATGAATGTGAACGTAGAGTTGTAACGCAGTAAGATTAGCGGGATACCAATGATGATGATATGGCTAGAAAAGAGATGACTGCAGAGACGACGAGAAATAGACGAGTATGTAAAAAGAAGACATACTGCGCTAAACCCAAATCATTTGGTATAAGGGAAGTGGAGTGATGATGATGAATTGAGTTAGACAAAAAACTCCAATAATACAAAATAATGATTCCCAAACTTGTTTACCTGTACAATCTGATGCTAAAACAAATTCACATGAATCTTGTGCACATTTGACAGCTTCATAGAATGCCTCGAGATTCAGACTAAGTGAAATTTGTATGACGTAATATTTCAATATCCAGTAAATGAGTAAAATCGTCAGTGAGTAGTTTTCTTGCTAGAAAGAATAAACAAGTATTAAAAAAATATATATATTATCTCTTCACAAACATGACAATTTATGTATAAATTATGTATAGAGCTTAAAATTACGGTAGTTAAGTTTGTGAGAGACTGGTGTCTGCACTAGGAAAACATATTTATATAGCAGATCACCAGGGTCCCACTACACGGTATTTAGATTATTTCATTATAAACAATAATAAATAATTCATTTTAAATGTGAAGGAAAGGTGCATAAACAAGAAAAAAAAACATTAAAACAATTTATTGGTGCTGGCAACACTGGCTGTCACTTCGTTAACAACAGCTCCGTATTTAAATAATAATTAAAAAAAGTTTCTGTACAAGTAAAGTGCTCTGAAGTGGTTAATTAGTGAAAGTGGACTACAATCCTCAAACGGAAACGTTATCTAGTGAAAACATTCACAAACAATAAAGTTATTATCGACTAAAATCCAGACGCTGTCAACTTAAAAGAAGAGTGATATTCTAAGTGAATTATCGTTGGAAGTGACAATAATTACACCGGTGAACAATAATCACGCTGGTGAACAATATAAAACTACTCAAAGTCAAGTATGAAGCTTCTTCTTAGCGTGTCGATGGCAATCTAAATTGAGTCGGCCCAGAACTGAGCCACTAGTTTGGCGCTTTCGGTTGCGTCCATCAGTTCCTGTAGTGAGCAAACAACAGGACACGCAGGACACGATAATAAGTGCCCCATCGTTTGTGGAACAGCACCACATTTACACTCCAGGCAAGAGTCATTGATGAATCTCCACCTAACCAGGTTTTCCTTGCTGCGGCCAACCTGGGTCCGGAGTCTATTTAAAGACTTCCAGGTCAGCCATGGCAACTCATGTCCAGGTGGGAGATTTTCAGCGGGTGGAATGAATGGGATTGGTAAGGATGCATTACTGCGCCACAGCTTTAGTCTTTCCGTGGAGCGCTCGCCACTGAGAGGGGTGACACACTGAAGTGTGTCACCCCTCTCAGTGGCGAGCGCTCCACCGAGCCGAAACAGCTTTCTGAAGAAAGCTGTTTCGGCTTTTCAGCCTTTGTGACACGAGGGTATTCAGATGTAAAGGGTGACGTGTATCTGAAGCCATTTTGGCTCTTTCGCTAGAGCTTGCCACTATCCTGCGAACTTCTGGTGGCGCTATTCCTGCCAGTGGGTACAACATCTGTACCGGGGTCGGTTTAAGGCAACCAGTGATAATCCGGCACGTTTCATTCAGAGCTGTATCCACTAACTTTGCATGGGCTGAGCGGCTCCACACGGGGCACGCAAATTCACCAGCTGAAAAGGATAGCGCCAGCGCAGTAGTCCGCAAGACATGAGGCGAAGCACCCCACTTAGAAGAGACTAGTCGCCGTAAGAGATTGTTGCGAGTATGCACCTTCTGCTTGATGGTGTTGCAGTTTTTGCTGAAGGTCAATGATCTGTCCAGAGTAACCCCAAGATATTTTGGGAAGTTACTGTGCTCGATAGGCACCCCGTCCCAAACTATATTAAGTTTGCGCCTGGCCTCTCTGTTTCGAAGGTGGAAAATGCAAGACTGTGTTTTGCTCGGATTGGGTTTGAGTGAATTAGCGAGGTAGTATGTCGACAATTCACCAAGAGCATCTGCCAAGTGGACCTCGACCTCCTCAAAGCATAGAGGAAGCGGGACGTGTTCGGACTTGATGGTTGGTCGTTGGTGTATATATTAAATAGAAGTGGTGCCAAGACACTACCTTGGGGCAGGCCGTTCTTCTGTGCCCGCCAACGACTTTTGTCTGAGAGAAGGTGGACCTGGAAACGGCGGTTGTGGAGAAGTTCCCGGAGTAATCGAACAAACCTCTGATCGCTTATCAAGGTCTCTACTTTCCACAATAGCCGTTTGAGGTTGACTGTGTCGTAAGCAGCTGAAAGGTCCACGAACACAGCACCTGTGACCATTCCTTCCTCGAAACCATCTTCAAGGTGTTGAACGAGTTTAAGGGTCTGGTTACTGCAAGACTTGACGGGTCTGAAACCAGCTTGCTCTGGGATTAATTTCGGGTCAATAACGCTCGTAAGACGGTTCAGCAGCAGTCTCTCGAAAAGCTTGTATGTATGGCACAGTAGAGAGATTGGACGGAAGTTTTTTGGGTCGTCTGCTGCTTTACCTGGCTTGGGTATTGCTATGACTTTAGACTTTCTCCAGAGACGGGGTACTGAAGCTGATTCCAGACAATTGTTGAATAGTTGCAGCAACCACGACACAGCAACTGGGCCAAGATGTTTTATCTGCTCAACCGAGATGTCGTCCATTCCGGAGGCTTTGCCGCACTTAGTATGAAGCTAAAACAGTGAGTTACAACAAAAACTTTTAACAATACATACAAAGCAACAAATTATTTTCAATTCACCTTCGATATCCAAATAAAAAGTAACGGATCATATGCTTACTAACAGAAGACCAATTTCGACTATACTTAAAACGATCAAATGGCTTAGTGGCTACAGTGGTTGGATTCTATGACAACACTACGCTAGAAGGCGCGAGTTCGAAACTCAGATAGTGCATGTCTTTTTCCATTTTTATCAGAATTCAATAATATTTAATTTCAATAGACAATGAACTTCTTTGACAACATTACGTTCAGAAAAACAAAGACACGTTCTTTACAAATGTCCGAAGAAAATAGCCTTGATAGTTCAAAGTTAGATGGCAGCACAAGTAGCTTACCAAACTTATCAAGTGACGAAAACAATATACAAGTACAGGAACTGCAAAATCAAATTGCACAACTTACTTCTCAACTTAACTCGGCACACGAAGAGATACAGAACTTAAACATAGAAAATGCTCAGCTCAAAAAAACAGTGAGTGAATTAACAAGTAAAAATGATGTATTAAAAAAGGCTACAAAAAAAAATAACGACTAAAGTGGAAACTCCTAATAAAAACTCACTTACATCTACTCCGCGCCCAAACTCTCAAAAAAAGTCACAGAAGAAGACAAGAAAGACACAACTATTTTTGGAAAAACAAGATACGGCTAATGCTTCAACAGTAGGACTAGATAATACAACAACACAGAAGGAAGAAAGTGATGACCATTCTTCAATCCCCATAAAAAGAAAACTGTGCATTGTTAGTGCGAATAAAAATAACAAAGTCTTATTCACAGCTCAAGAGATATTTAAAAACTTTCAAGTATGTCATTACGTCACGCCGAATTGTGGCACACTTAGACTTATTAAAGACTTACATAAAAAACTAATTGATTACTCTATGGATGACTATTGTGTTGTTTTAATTGGAGAAGAAGACTTTTTACATACTGAAAATTATGTTAATATCATCATGAAACTAAGGGAGACATTAATGACAATACAGAATACGAATATAATCTTATGTGCTCCTACTTTTAAATTAAGTGACTACTCGACAATGTTTAATTGGCGTATAGAGACGTTTAATAATTTATTACATCTAGACTTACAAACATATAATTATGCAACTGCGTTTGATTCTAATTTAAATCTTTTATATGACTTTACTATGTTCTCTAAATTAAATAGAAAAATTAATGACTGCGGTATGCGTAATATTTTTAAAAATGTATTGTTAACCATAACAGAGATATCATCGACCCAATGTGAAGCCTCTGCAAATGAAACATTTTGTGAACAAGAAAACTTTTTTCGTGTATAAAAATATTAATATTCTGCATCAAAATATAAATGGTCTCTTGAACAAATGTCATATGTTTACTGTCGCACTTAAAGAACTATTCAATTCAGAAAAAATAATTGATGTGCTGTGTTTTTCGGAGCACAATATGATATTATCTGATGTTAACTTGTTACATATTCCTAATTTTACACTTGCTACATATTTCACTCGGAAATCCCGACATGGAGGTACATGTATTATGATACGAAACGGAATTAAGTATAGAGCTTTGGAGTCGGTGGAAAAGTACTGTGTTTCTAATATAATTGAATGTTGTGCAGTAGAACTTACTGACCACAACATCATTGTGATGTGTGTCTATAGGAGTCCACACAATAGGGACTTAAAAAGTAAACTTGATATATTTTTCAATAACCTGAATATTCTCTTAAAGTCTTTTTCATTACACACTAGTAAAAAACTTATTCTATGCGGTGATTTCAACATTGATCTTTTAAAAAAGACCACATGTTTAGAGCAATTCAAATATCTTATTACGGGATACAATCTCAAATTTGAAATAAAGGTTCCAACAAGATTAAGCAGTGGGACTTGCATAGATAACATAATTCACAATGTACGAGGATCAAAAGGAGAAGTCTTAGAGCTGGCGGTATCCGATCATACGGCACAACTGTTACGATGTCCAGTTAGACGAACATGCATCTTAAATTACTGGTTTTCAACTAAACGAGATTACTCAAAAGAAAATGTTCAGAAATTCATAGACAACATCAAAGCAATCACTTTTGCTGACGTATACGAGGAAACGGATCCCGCAAAGGCATTCAAATTATTCTATGACCTGTTTAAGTTGTTATATGATTTATGCTTTCCAAATATAAAAATACGGATATCGACTAAAGAAAAAGCAACATGGATTAGTCGTGGCATTAGGATTTGCAGTAAGAGAAAAAGAGAATTGCTGTGGAAATACCGGTTAGTACCAAATAAACAAAATAAAACAAACTTTAAAAAGCTTTCAAATCGACTGAAGAAAGTTATAAACCTCACACAGAGAGCCCATAATGATCGTTATATACGTTCAGCTCAGAATCTATGTAAAGCAACATGGAAAGTTATAAATAAAAATAATAATAAACATAATTTGCCACGCGAAACCATAACAAAAATCAAATCAAATGACAAAATCATAACTAATCCTCTTGAAATAGCACAAGCTTTTAACGATCACTTTGTAGATCAAGTGAAAACAGTTACTAGTTTAGACAATAATAATAAACATAAAATAAACAGTAGCATTACTTCCATGTTTATGTCACCTACACTACCACAAGAAATTCACCAAATTATTATGTCGCTAAAGAATACGTCTAGCACTGGGTATGACGATATATGTACAAACATTGTTAAACGGGTATCCACAATAATTGCTCCTGTGTTGAGTCATCTTATCAATATGTGCATATACCATGGCTACTTTCCAGAAGAATTAAAAATAACAATTATAAAACCTCTCTTCAAGAAGGACAACAGAGAAGATATGTCCTGCTACAGACCTGTAGCGTTAGTACCGATTTTTTCAAAAATATTCGAGAAAGCAATATATTATCAACTTAATTCATACTTTGAGAAAAATTGCCTTTTCGTTGAAAACCAAAAAGGTTTTAGGAAAAACAGATCTATAGACATGGCCATATACGATTTCTTACATATGGTTACCAGTAGAGTGGATAAGAGGCTACCAACTCTAGCGCTTTATATGGACATGTCAAAAGCTTTTGATCGCGTAGACCATAAATTACTAATAAATAAACTTAATGCATACGGAATAAGAGGAAATATATCAAATTTAATAGAATCTTATCTGTGTGATAGGCAACAAATAACTTACATTAGTAGAATTTCTAAAAAAAACGAAATAACATATAAATCCAGTCAGAGAACGGTAAATTATGGAGTACCACAAGGTAGTGTACTCGGACCCCCCTTATTTATTGTTTATATTAATGACTTTCCGACAGCATCACCGTATCCCATGACAATGTTTGCAGATGACAGCACTTTACTGTTCAATAGTGACGAAGTAAGTACACTGGAGGCCGAGATTAACTCTACTTTACTATCAGTTGTGAATTGGCTGCATAATAATAATTTGATTATAAATCTTGATAAAACAGTATTAATGAAATTTCAACAAAGAATAAATTACAATTTGGACCTAAATATTAAATGCAATGACAAAACTATTAATGAAGCGAAAGTGACTAAATTCCTTGGACTAAATATAGAAAACACTTTAAAATGGAATTCCCATATTGACAAAGTATGCAGTAAGCTAAACCAACATTCCTATGCTTTACACATGTTAAGTAAAACGGCCAATCGAGCAACAGTCCTAACAGCGTATCATGGTCTAGTAGCTTCAACATTGAGATACGGAATTATATTTTGGGGCAATGCCACAGGTAAAGATATGGTATTTAAGTGCCAAAAAAGGTGTATAAGAGCTATTTATAATTTGCAGACAACAGACAGCTGCAAACCGTTTTTTAAAAATACAAAAATATTAACTATGCCGTCGTTGTACATCTATGAAACGTCTATGTTCGTAAAAAATAATTTACATAAATTTGCTCGAGTAACTAGTCAGCGCCGTTGTGATCGGTTACAAACAGTCGGATCTAGTACTGCACTGTACAGAAACAGTATTTTTGTAATGGCTCCAAAGGTCTATAATAAATTACCAAAATGTATAAGGAGTGAAGCTAATGTCCGCATATTCAAAAGTAAATTGCATTCATTTCTAATAGAAAAGACGTATTACTCTATCGAAGAATTTTTAAATGATAAAATATGACATGACCAGCCCTTATTATAATTTATTTATTAGTAATAGGTACATCTAATGGACATTATTTTCAATTTTACAAAATTTGACATTAATAGCTTTCTAAATAATAATTATATCGTTGACATGCATGAAAAATAAAATTATAATTGATTCATTAATGATTAATAATACATTGAATTCTCATTATTTACTCGAACCTGACTTTGTATTGTATAAATCCAGACTTATTACTTAAACTAAAAACAATATTTGTACACCAATTTCATTGGTAGGACAGAGCGAACTAAAATGTATGAATAAGACCTTTATTACAATACCTGTGTTCACAAATAAAGATGATTTGATTTGATTTGATTTGATTTGATTTAAATTATAAAGTAGTACTTAAAAATTAAATTAAAATTATAAATTAATTTACTAATTAAATTAAATATGCCAAAATTAAAATAAGAGAAAAAAAAACAATACTTGAGCATAATTCAAAATGCAAAAAATGTGTGGGGAAGGTTAGGTTAGGAAGCAATGCAGGAATTATTTGGGATGGGAAAGTAATTCCTCAGTTGATGCATAATCTAATTTAAGGAGCCATACTACTAGAGCACTCTTACAAGCTATTTGTGGCAGGTGATAGATCGAGGCGCACTCATTGATCTTGTTATACTGATGAGAACCTAGGAACGTGTAAAATATTTGAGAGAAACTCGTTCTTAAGCCCTTAGCTGTAAAGAAAGAAAAATATTTATTTGGGCCAAGCACAGGAACTACAAAAAAATAATAAAAAAATAATCTAAAACTGAATAATAAAAAGAAGACCTGTGCAAGGCCAAAAAGGCTCCTATCTCAGCATGATGCTGCGATAGATGAAAAACAAATACCACAGCGCTGGTATTCTGATAGGGCCCACTGTGATGTCACGGTCATACCTACGGACACACAACGATGGCCCCACCGAATAAACGTGCAAGAGTTCTTACACGATTTTTTTTTTTTCTGATTTTTCGTTTCTTTTGCCCATCCTGCACCTACTTATTTTTTTTTATGAATTTTAGACCGAGAACACGCCTATTATAATAGTAAATATGTTTATTCTAGGGAAATAATTAATTTTAAAAATATATCAATAATAGTTTATGCTTCTATTACATGCTTTTTGAGTCGCCAGGTACACAAGAATAAACATATTAAAACTTAAAGACCATTGAGAAGTTTTGGGATTGTTTTTGAATTTGGGTAATGTATTCTTACACGTTTATTCGTGTCGAAAAGTACGCAAATTTGATGACTAACGTTTTATTCCACAAAATGTAAGTTTAAAAATAAATAGGTTATTAAAATTAAAGTATTGCATTGTCTCTTACTTCAATTATTTTTTTCTAAAATTTGTGTTAAAGATTCAAACATTAATATTCTTTGCATATTAGTTTAAGTATATAGCTAGTAACGGTAAGTAAACAAATGTTTACGCAATAAATTCTATTGCAATCGTACGTAACGCTAGAAAGGGGTAGGTACAGGGGTAAGATGCGAGTGAAATTAGGTGACTAGCTCGGAAGGTCAGTCTTGCTGTGATTCAAATGTTTGGTTTTTATTTAAGTATAACAATGAGAAGGTATCAGGATACTTCTGGTCGCTGCAAAAGGATATTAGAATTAGCAAACTGTCAACGAAATGAAGGAGCAGCGTGAGATGATCCTGCAATCATCAGACGAGGCGTGGAAGTACCGGCAGCTCAATAGACGGATCTCTAAATCCTTGAACACCGATCTCTGCCGCTCTAATACCGAGCGTATTAAAGACGTGATCGAGCGGCACAAAGGCTCCAAGGTATTTACAAGAGATCTGGGTATTGGGCAGAGCCAGCTCACGAAACTGACGACCGACGATGGCAGGATTTTATCCGCCAAGCCGGAGCTTCTGAGGGAGATCGAGAGCTTCAATGAACAGTCGTACACGTTAACCAGTAAACCCGTTGTAGATCTAGAAAACAACCCAAGAGCTAGACTGACCCGACACTATACCGAAGACATCCCGGACATCAGCCTGAACGAGATTAGGATGGCTCTGAAACAGCTTAAAAACAACAAGGCATCGGATGATGACGGAATTGCGGCCGAACTGCCGAAGGCGGGTGTAAAACCGGTACTTAAACGCCCTTCAGAAGTTGTTTAATTCCGTCATACTCGAGGGGAAAACGCCCACAGGCATGGTACAGGGGTGTGGTGGTAATCTTCTTTAAGGAGAGCGACAAAGCCCGGCTGAAGAATTATAGGCCAAGCCATGTCTACAAGTTGTTTTCAAGAGTCATCACGAATCGTCTCGCGCGCAGGTTTGACGTTTTTCAGTCTCCCGAACGTGCCGGTTTCCGAAAAGGCTTTAGCACCGTGCATCACATACATAGAATACATACGCTGCAGCAGGTTATGCCGAAGACCAAAGAGTATAACCTGCCTCTCTGTTTAGCGTTTGTGGACTACGAGAAAGTTTCGATTCGATCGATATCTGGGCTGTACTGCAGTCTCTCCAGCGGTACCAAATCGACTACCGGTACATCGAGGTGTTGAAGTATTTGTACAAAAACGCCACCCTGTCAGTGCAACTTCAGGACCAAGCCTCGGAACCTATGCTTCTGCAGCGAGGTGTGAGACAGGGAGACGTCATATCTCCGAAACTGTACACCGCTGCACTGGAGGATGTCTTCAAGGTTCTGGACTGGAGAGGGCTAGGCATCAACATCAATGGCGAGTACATCACTCACCTTCGGTTTTCCGATGATATAGTGGTCATGGCTGAGACCATGTAGGACTGACCGACGACCTCGGTAGAGCTTCCGAAAGAGTGGGTCTTAAAATGAACATGGACAAAACCAAGGTCATGTTGAATGTCTATGTAACACTCACTCCTATCAAGATCGGAGACACTACAGTAAAAATTGTAGAAGATTATGTGTACCTTGGACAAACGGTCCAGTTAGGTAGGTGAGGTCTAACTTCGAGAAAAAGGTCAATCGTCGAATCTGACTCGGCTGGACAGTGTTCGGGAAGTTGCACGGTATCTTCTCGTCCAACTTACCGCAGTATCTCAAGACGAAAGTATGACCAGTGAGTTTTGCCAGTTATTACATACGGGACCGAAACGTGGTCGTTCACAATGGGCCTTATCAGACGGCTGAAAATCACCTAAATGGCAATGGAGAGGGCTATGTTCGGAGTTTCCTTGCGTGATCGAATCAGAAAAGAAGACACGCTGAAGGTTACCGACGTAGCCCGAAAAATTGCCAAACTTAAGTAGCAGGCAGCGGGCAGGGCATATTGCTCGCAGAAAGGGATGACCGATCGGGCCGAAAAGTTCTGGAGTAGCGACTGCGAACCGGAAGAGGTTGCGTTGGAAGACGTCCCACTAGGTAGACCTATAACCTGACCGATGACCGATGACGATGGCTCAGGTTGCGGGAATCCGTTGGATGCGAGTTGCACGGGACCGGTCAATGTGGCGACACTTGGGGGAGGCCTACGTCTTTCGCCTGAAATGAGGATGAATGACTGCAATTCATGCACTGGGCAAAATCGTAACCGATTTGAGTTAGTCATGTTGTCTTTAGCGTCCAAGAAATTTAACATCAAAATAACTCATCGATTTTTAGAGAAGGGTCATAGCCAATAGGAGAGTGACTCCATGCATGCTGCTATCGAGCGTTCAAAGAAAAGACATACCCGGTCATACAAGGAGGAAGAGGATTAGGGTTTCTAATAGTGCATTTCGTATTTTTTTTTTTTTTAAGAATTCAAGAAGACTAGTACTTTGTTTTCACGTGGTTATACATAATTTTGTTTTTTTAATTATATTTATATCTTTATTTTATTTCATCCTTTTACAGAATTATTTATATTATTATACCATGTATTAACAAAGATGTATTACATAAATGAAAACTGATCTTATTAACACTAATATAAATGTATACGATCTTTTCAATCATTAATAGCAGAATATTGTACTGTAAACAAGCGTGTAAATGGTTAAAGCTAGGCTCAAAAATAAACTTGATTAACGGAGAATAATAGTGTAACATTACAGTACGTTTTATTCGTTGTGTATTATTACACGAATAAACGTGTAATGACATATTACTGTGACCTAGTCATGCAAATTTCACAAGAGTAAAAAAATTAAATGGTTTTTCATGAATTTCCTGAAGTTCGTTGATGTTTAAAAAAAAGTAAATATACAAATCTGTAGTTTATTTTTTTACCTATAATTCGATAATACATTATTTATACCTATTTACAAAATTATGACCGTTATTGAAGTTTGGACGTTTTTATTTTTCGCTGAAAAGTTGTCATTTTTCTCTTACACGTTTATTCGGTGGGGCCATCGACAATACTTTCACAAAAAAATAATACTCACATAAATAAAATAAACACTATAGATATACAAAAAAAACTATAAGAATACTCAAATGAAAATATTAATAATAATCGACTCGGCTGTACCGAACGTTCCGACTTCGCTTGTCAACGCTGCAGACTATTGTCTATGGTCCATGACAAGCGAAGGGACGCGAGCGCATACGATACATTGGCATTTTGGCAACTGGCTGTCAATGTCAAGGTGTTTTTAGAGAAACAACTTAAGAAAACCACAAGAAAATCTTCCGAAACAATAAAGTGCAACAAATAAGACATGAGTATATAATACTTGACAGAGCCAAGCGTATATACTAAGTTATGACAGAAAAGGTAGTCAGTGGGTCGTTTTAGGGTGTAAATATAATTAATAAAAAATAATAATAAAGTGCGTCGGTGTGTGTGTTGTGTTGTGTACATGGTAGTGATCCAGGCAAAAACTCCGTTACGATACCAGTACTAGCTTAATGCAGTGTTAGGGTAAGTAAAATTAGTTACTGGTTTATTTTTGTAATTGTAGCAAGTTGAGAAGGCTAGCAAAATCCCGAGTTCACGTGGACTAAAATCATTCTCACGTATCATTGAACAGTGAATCTATTGACGGTAATAAAATACTGCGATACTACGAAAACACCACATCTGTAATGCGTAAATGTCTAAAATAAGACAAAGAGCCTTTCAACGATACGGACGAAATAATTTCTAAGAAATAGTAGGCTAAAGCAACTTAAACTATCAGATAACTCGATATTTATTGGGGTTAGATAATTGAAATAATATTTGAATTGCTGTCTCGTATTACCAAAGATTTTGAAAAGATGTTGCTAACTCTACGGGGCGCTGACTGCATGACATAAATCTGTCAATATGGATGATTAAAGGAAGCTTCGAGAAGGACTTTGGGAAAGACACACCCACGCGGAAGTATCGATCAATAATGAGCTTGCAATATTTTTTCTCAAGGTTATTTTAAAAATTACAGAACGCTTGAAGGCGAGGCTTGGGCAGTCGTTGTAGAAGATGTATCAGAACAACACAGGACACTTCAGAGGCGACTCTGGAAGACATCAGTCGACTCGCTTTACTATAATCCGTAATAGGTTAAATAGAAGCTGCAGTGTAGCATAATTTGTGATTCCTACTTTTTGTTTTGTAAAAAGTGGTGTTAGATTTAAAATTGTAAGCTCAGTGCGACTCTCACCTAAAGCAGCTACTACGTTCAATTATTCACGACAGTGAATTATATTGTTCGTGAGTAAAATCCAGTCAAGTCACGTGAGTTACAATAATTAACGAGGACGACACCCACAACCTCCAATCTAAATTGAATAAAACCTCTATCAGTATGGATCCAGATTCTCCTCCAAACTTCGAGAAATTAAAAATAATTTAATAAATTAAAAAACCCGACTGCATTAAAAATAACTAATAACTTTAAATAAAAACTGAAAAGAAAAAAAACAAGTTCAGGAAACAGGACATATTGGATGTAATGATTTTAGTCTAGATTATATTGGGTCCCGTCTGTTGCAGTCAATATGTCCTGTTTCCTGAACTTGTTTTTTTTCTTTTCAGTTTTTATTTAAAGTTATTAGTTATTTTTAACGCAGTCGGGTTTTTTAATTTTTTTAATTATTATTTTTTATTTTACACTTTTTAGTTACTTAGATATACCATTTTAAAATCCTCATGATGAGCCCTTTTTTCGTGCTGTTCAGGCTGCAGAGCGTGCCAAACATATGAATTTGGTGCCAAAAAATCGCAATTATGTTTTTTTTTTATTTTGATACACCCACTGTCACTCCCGATTTTGTAACAATACTCTGATTTAAAAGAGTGTCCATGGAGTTTCTTGTCCGTTCTTCTCCATAGAGATCTACGCTAGGGAGTGGGCAACTACAGTGCTTTCACAGTTTTTATGTCTTGTGACTGGGACTGTAGCTACATTTAATTTTCATCTTTGTTTCGACAATTCAAAAGTGCCTGTAACTGGCTTACTTGAG
Source organism: Xestia xanthographa (assembly GCA_905147715.2). NCBI lineage: Eukaryota > Metazoa > Arthropoda > Insecta > Lepidoptera > Noctuidae > Xestia > Xestia xanthographa. The sequence continues at coordinate 1,533,937 of LR990644.1, read as the reverse complement.
TTAAATGCTTTGATTTTGATTTTGATTTTGCTTCGCAGGTAGGGGGGGCTAGGTACTGGGAAAGGTCTATATACCTCCAATAACTACCGTAAGGTAGGCCATAAGTCAGGCAATAGGATATTCCGCCGACGCTCACTAACCTGGCTTGATCAGTGCAGATACCATAGTATCGCTACAAAGTAAAGTTCACATGTGTTCAACTAACTAGAACACTCATCTTTAGTTGCCACTAGGAAATAACGAGTCAAGTTGTCGGTGAAATTTAATATAACCAATGTTTTACTTAATTCAATTGTAGAAATCTAAGATAATAATTGTTTTTTCATAATTTAGTAGAGTTAATCTATTAAGGTCAAGAGACACGGTGGGTTAACTATGACCTAAGGTGAACCTACTAGGATAAACGTAAATGCAGACGACGATAAAGACTAATGAGGCAATAATTCCCTATCTGTTAAAAATGGTATCTCTTAGCTGATTCTAAAATTACTCTATGCACTTGATGATATATAGACGATCACGTACCTTACACTCCACATAGAGGTGTACTACCACAAAGTGTTATTTATATCTAAAGATACCCACTGTTCTTATAGCACGGAAAGGCGGTGGCAAGTCTTTCCCGCAGCGGGACGCAGTGAATTTAAAGCTTCCACGAAATGCAGCAGTTTTATGGGATCCGGCCAACAAGTGGTACGATGAAGCCCTAGTTTTAATTCTGCTAACATCGCGCGACCAAGTCAGTTTATTATATAAATAATCAGGTATGCTTGTGCGAATAGTGCCAAAGAGAAGAGTAGCCAGGTGAAGCTTTCTGCGTGCTGACATTAATAATAATAATAAAATATTTTTATTGACACAAAGAAAAAAGTTATACATTTCCATTTGAAACCCTGACTCCTGTGCTAGGTGAGACCTGTGTTACAGGAGTCAGTGTCTTCACCCGTTTTTGGTACAAATGTTCACATCATTTAGCATCAGAAATAAAAAAAATAAAACATAACCATTACAAATAATGCATGCGTGCGCTTTTGTGGTGTGTGTGTGTGTGTGTGTGCGTGTGTGTGTGTGTGTGTGTCTTTGATGTGTGGTGTGAGTGATCGTGATTGGTGGCTGGACTTGGGTTTATTAGTCATCGCGAGTATTGTTCTTTAATTAAGTTTTCCGTCTGTTGGTAGTCCAGTGTTTGAAGCCAAGTATTCAGTTTTATCTTTGTTTTATTTTTTGTTAGTGGGTTGAAGTTGAGGATGATGTTTATTTTATTATATAAATAAGTAGATAAATAAAGACGTTGCCGTCGAGCGGATGCTGTCTTGCATTTGACTGTACTACATGCATTACCGATAGTTCTCTTATGTCTAGTTGCGTGATTTTTCGGTGTCTTTTCATGCTGTTTCAAACTAAGATTGAGCAGGTATAGTTGTCTCACTGTAACTACTTGACAACATTCATACAGAGTTCTTGTAGGGAACCGGTACGGCTTGAAGGTCATGACTTTTAACAGTGAGCGTTGGGCTCTCTCGAGGCGTATCGTGTAGGTTTTACAGGCACCTCCCCAAGCAGTAATGCAGTAACCTACGATTGACTGTGCCAGTGCCAGATAAACCGTACGGAGAAGCTTAAACTCGGCTACTTGTCGTAGTTTTTTAAGCGCCCATATAAGTTTCCTAACGCGGGAGGAGGTCTGTTCAATGTGGGGCAGCTAAGTCCGTCGTCTAGAATCACTCCTAGGTACTTCATTATTTTTTGTTGTGTGATTGGAAGACACGTGCATGGAGTACTACTGTTTGCGACGTCACAGGAGTGTGCTTTGAGACTTATTACTGTAGGTTTGGTTTTGGCGAAAGTAAATTGTAAAAATGAGGTTTTCGAGATGTTAAGGGTTAGTAAGTTAGCTTCCAGCCAATGGATTATTTTACGTAAGCCTGTCTCAGCAGCTTCCCGTGCTGCATCCCAACACTCACCGTGGAATATTAATACCGTGTCATCGGCATAGCTAAAGATTTTGCCATAATTAAGAGATTGCTGGCATAGGTCATTCACATAGACCAGGAAAAGACTGGGGGATAGGCAGCTACCTTGAGGCACACCGTAATCAACCCTGGCTTCGTTGCTAATGACCTCACCAATCTTTACTTTTTGTGTCCGGTCGTTGAGAAAGTCTGTAAATATTCCCAGAGCCTTTCCCCGGATTCCAGCATGCTCTAACTTGGTCCCAAGGGTTGGAATACAGACGGTGTCGAACGCCTTGGCTAGGTCCAGAAAAACACCAAGACATTTCTGCTTTGCGTCGAGATTTCCAGTCACGTAATCAACGAGTTGATTAACTGCATCTGCGGTGCTTTTCCCGGGCCTAAATCCAAATTGTGCATCTGAAATTATTTTGCAGTGCTCTAGGTATTTCATGAGTCTACGGTTCAACAATTTTTCCAATATTTTTGATAGTGCTGGTAAAACTGAGATTGGTCTTAATAATAATAATAATAAAAAGTATTTATTTCCCAAAAAACATAGCACTTTGCACTGTATACATTGTTTGAAAATAATATTTACATAATGATGCAATATTAGACTCTATCTTTTAAACTAGGACTAGCCTGTATCTTAAAAGATAGGGTTCAGCCAAGTGGATTCTGTTAATATTCACAACCAGAAACAAGTGAAGACAGTGTCAATGATTTGTACTAACAGCTGTACAGAAATAAAAATAAAATAATAACAAAAACTAATCATAAGTAACACAAGGAGTGTGAATGAGCAGACATGCAGTGAGCATGTGTATGTATGTATATGTGGGGGTGTGTAGGTGTGTGTGGTATGTATGGGTTTGTGTGGTATGTGACTGTGTGGGTGTGGGTGTGTGGGGATGAGTGTGGGGGGGAAGTGATTCCGTGAATGTAATGAATATAATAATTCGATGTAAAGTGTGATCTATGAGTACATATATTATATTATATTATGAGATGTAAGTTAGCAGATTCTCTGTTGCCACATAGTCCTGTTGTAATAGCCATTTATACAATTCTTTCCTTAACATATATCTATTTAAATCCAGTATGTTTAGCTTTTTGTGCAGATTTTTGTATAAATACTTACTTAAAACGTAAAATTGGTGTTGGGCAAAAGAGGTTTTATGTTTAACGCCTGAAGGGACATTTATGCGCTTTTTAGGGTTTGATTTGGGCATGGATCTATGAGTCCTGAGGGCTGCCTGCAGAATGAACAGTTGTCTAACAGTTAAGACCTCGCAGTCCTCGTAAAGTTGTTTAGTTGGATATTGGTATGGTTTTTTACACATAACCTTTAGTACAGCTCTTTGAGCTCTCTCAGCTCTCAGCAAGTTGGTTTTTGATGCACCACCCCAAACAGTAATGCAATATCCAATTATAGACTGGCACAGTGCAAAATAAACCATTCTCAGTGTGCCCATATCAGCGGGATCTCTTAGCGATTTGAAAACGTAGATGAGCCGCAATATTCTGGAAGTTATCATATCGAGCTGTTTGTCCCATCTAAGGCATTCATCAATTTGCAAGCCTAGATATTTGACACTATTGCCTCTGTCCAGTGTAGGGCAAGTACAAGTATCAGATGAGCTCTGGCATGAGTGGGCAATCATTGTGAAGTCTTTAGAGGGCACAGTATTACGTCGGATTGCGAAAGGGATGTAACAGGTTTTATCTAAGTAAAGGGTTAGTAGGCTATCGTGAAACCAGTTCATGATCTGACTTAGTGCGTTTTCTGCCATTGTTTTAACCATATCCCAAGTTGGTCCATAAATGACGATTGCAGTGTCATCTGCATACGCGTAGATCTTGCAGTTAGGGAGAATCATTCTGCAGAGGTCATTCATGTAAACCAGGAACATAGTGGGCCCTAATATGCTTCCCTGGGGCACGCCGTATGTCACAGTTTCCTCATCACTAAGATGATCACCTATTTTAACCAGCTGAGAGCGATTTTTAAGATAGTCTTTAAACATATCTAGTGCTGTGCCTCGTACACCCAGACGCTCCATCCTTGCTAAGAGTTTGGGAACAGAAACTGTGTCGAAGGCCTTCGAGAGGTCTAAAAATATGCCCAAACATTTAGACCCACCATCAAGTTCCTTAGCCACAAATTGTGTAAGATCCAAAACAGCATCCTCTGTCGATACCCCAGCTTTGAAACCATACTGGTTATCCGCCATGATGTGATGTTTGTTCAAGAAGCCTCTGAGTTGCTTATTGAGGATCTTCTCAATTATTTTTGAAATTGCTGGCAGGATTGAGATTGGCCGATAGTTATTTACACAGTCTCTGTTCCCAGACTTGTATATTGGAAGAATGATAGCCTTTTTTAGTGCGTCAGGAAAAGTTCCAGTCTGAATACAACGATTGCAGATATAGGTTAACGGAGGCACTAGTTCCTTGCGACATTTTCTTAACAGAGATGATGATTTTCCGTCCCAACCCACTGCACAGTCATTACGTAATTGTGAAATGATCGAATCATCTTCAGTTTCACTGACTTCAAGTAAGACAAGGGAGTCAATTGGGGTTAGACTTTCGCATCGATCGTTGTTCGAAGGTGTCGTGGTTTGCCTATTTGTTTTAATTATATCATCCGCTAGATTTTTACCAATGTTACTAATAAATGAACATACCTGATTCACCGAGGACTGGGGACTATCGCATATTTTCAACAGCTTGTCAGGACTGGTGCGTACCTTACGTGTATTTGTTATTTCTTGAATGGTTTTCCACAGTTCTTTGGGATTGCATTGGGCTTTTTGAAGTTCACATTTTTCATAAATGATAAATGATAAATGATGTTTATTTTGCAAGTAGGTTTTTACAAACACTTTTACACGTCATTTTTTAAAACTAGATGGGGCCGGTGTTTCGTACCTGACTACTCTGAGAAGAAACAGCTGAAACAAACTCAGAGGTCATAGTCTCTTTTAAAGTCCAGACAATCTTGCTTAATTCACATGAGGACTATGCAGACACATGAGGACTAGTTTCTGATATGGTCTTTTGAAGAAAGAACCATACAGTTTTGAGTGGACCTGTCCAGTCAGTGCAAGCATTTGTCAGATAACGTGTAGCTCGACTTATAACCCAAGAAGCTCAACGAAACGACGAACAATACCAAAGAAAGGACATTTGAGTAGGTCGCTTAGAGTACTCAAACTGTCAGATAGTTGTGGGAAAAATTAACAAAAAATATAAATGTGACCCACATGGTCCCCACATTCACAATAATCATATAAAATTCATAACAAGTTCTATTCAAAAAGAATGTAAATAAAAATCACAAAAATCATTAAAAGGCACAATGATGATAAAAAAAAAAACTAAAATACTTAACAAAATAAGTATTCATGTCAAATCAGTAAATGTCAAATAAAAAAATAATAAAATACATGTCAAAACATTACATGTCAGAGTTTATAAAAAATAATAAAATACATGTCAAAACATTAAATGTCAGAGTGTATAAAAAAAGGAAAAGAAAAAATAAAAAAGGAAAAGAAAGGAATAAATAATAAACAAGCGAAGTCCGAAGCTTCGACATTCACAGAGCAAATTTCATTGGAGCAGCTTAATCCCAAGCCTTTTTATCTTCAAGATAGTGATTAACATGATAGTAGGCTTTCAGGCACAGCTTCCGTTTTATAAACGATTTGAATTTATTTAGGCTTAGTGCTTGAATTTGGCTCGGAAGTTTATTGTAAAAACGTATACATTGGCATCTGAACGTACCCCCTATTTTTTTGAGCCTCGTTGCAGGAACAACAAATTTGTGTTTGTTCCTCGTATTTATGTTGTGGATATCACTGTATTTTTTAAACAAATTAATATTTTTGTGTGCGTACAAAAGGTTTTCATAAATAAACTGAGAAGGCACAGTAAGAACATTAATCTCTTTAAATTTTTTCATAGGTTAGTTTAAGCTTTCGAAGCAAGTCATTGCAGAAATTTCTATAACGTGTGTAAGTTATCTTTAGGGTTGTATTGTTAGGTGATTTATTTAATCTCTTGTGCATTCGATCCCTATTCTGAATACATTTCAACAAGCCAGGCGTAATCCACGGTTTTAACCCGTATGCTCCCGGCCGTGCCTCGTGAGGCACAGTGCATTGTTATTTTAATTGTGTCTGTAATTGCGGGTATTGAAGTGCTACGATTCTTTGTCTCCTTGGAATTATAATTTTAGATGTATTATTTAATATTACGGTAGTTATTAGTGATATAAATGTGTTAAGCAATTCATTTATGTCTTGAATGTTATAAATATCCGTGAAGTTAATATTTTCTAAATCTGACTTAATTGCGTCTAAGTTAGGACGAGATTTAGAGAATTTTGGATTTTGGGTTCTTTTGGCATTTGCTAGCATCAATAGAATAGGTTTGTGGTCTGTAATGTAAGATTCGAGTACTAATGTGGTAGATGGTAATTTTGACTTTAATAACACGTGATCTAAACAACTTTCTAGTCTGGTGGGCAATAAATGAGTAGGTATTAGGCCATGAGAAGCGTTTAAAATCAGATATTCCAAGCTATGTGGGTTACTCTTTCCATGTTTTATATCAATGTTTAGATCACCAATTAGTGCAATGTTCGGATATGAAGAGAGACCCTCTAATATATTATTTAGGCTGGAAAGGAAGTTTTCTAAATGTGCCACAGTATTATAAGATGGAGAGCGGTAAATAGCAACAAATGCAAACTTGGAATCTATTTGACACACCAGAGTGTTTGAGTTAGTCAAGCAGGGTTCCCAAATAGTGGCGTTAAGGCTTAATTTAGAGTAAATAATTACACCTTCATTTTGATTCGAAGTTAGTTTCGTCGAGTGAGACAAGTAACCATTTAGTGCTGGAGGGTTGTTTATTTTACTAAGCCAACACTCGGTTAATACAATAACATCAATATCGATTTTCGTTAAGCATACTAGTGCCTGTAATTGAGCAAAATTTTTCTTAACACTACGGATATTCATATGCAGTATTTTAATATTACTCTCTGAAGTAACAAAATAACTTGCGCAATCCTTTGGATTACATGAAAAGGAACTGCCTAGCCCAAGGTTGTCCAAGTCATCGTTAATGGTTTTTATAGAATCCATTTGTAATTTAAGTGAAAACTAAAAATTGGTTCAGGGTAATTAGGTATTACACAGAGTAGAATATGAGCGATATATCTCATTATAATATATGTCAATATGTGTTGTTGGGTATATTATGATAGTTTTGGTGTATAGTATCGTGAAAGAGTTTTGATTTGTGTATGTAGTGTTTAGAGTGTATTGTATATGTTGCGAGTTGTTAACATAATTAAGCAAAGTAGAAATAATTAAAGCAAGAACTAACTGAAGCTAGTCAGAATGAAATTAGGTTATCAAGATCCAGAAGACACTTTTCTGAATGGATTAAAACTTGCTTGTCACCTTCTATTTTACGTAAGAAGATGTTACTATTTGAGATCCAGCAGAATTTGTATTTGTTATTCTTGGCGAATTCTCGTGCCTGATAGAATAACTTTTTGGTAGTAGAAGGCAACTGCTCCGCGATGTAAACCGGTTTTGGGTCACCGGGTAAACCAATGATGGCAGTATTTAATTTCTCATCCTTTCCTTTTCCCTTGTTATAATCCCTTACTGCCGTCATTAACGACTGTTTAGTTTGTACCGATGAGAACTCTGCAATAATTGGTCGCGAGGTAGCCGGACTGGAACTGGATGCCTTTCCTGGTAGCCGGTATACATCCCGTATGTTCGATTCCTGAACCGAGACTCCCACGGTACCGCAGATTCTAGAAACTGTTTTAATGAGGCTTGAACTAGTTTCAATGTGTTCCTGCGGGATGTTACGTATCTCAATCCCGGACGATCGTGACTTATACTGTAAGTCGAGGATTTTTTTTTCTAAGTTTTCTTTATACTGCTTTTGCTGCAGGCGTTCCTTTCTTAAGTCCTCCACTTCCTTTTTCATGTCTTCAAACTGTTTGTTTATAAACGACATAGATTCTACCATCTTTTCATTTGACTTGCGAATTGCAACTTTAGACGCCTTTATTTCAGAATTTTGGGACTTAATTTCCCCTATATCAGCCAAAAGTTTGTTCATTAATGCGGCCTGTTCTGTTAGATATTTTGAGACGCTTGGGTCTTGTTCAAAGTCCAAGTCACTTCCCGGCGAATCTCCTTTGCGAAAACGTTTGTTTCTATTTTTGTTGACGTAGTCGCTCATCGTTACTGCATTGTTAATATCGGGTTTGGATTGGGTCTGGTTTAAACTTGATGAATGAGGAGTAGTTGCCTTAGGGGGTGTGCGACGTACGGCTGCCATTTCTGATGGTAATAGTAGTAGAAAGTAATAGTCGATATTTATCCGGCACCATTAAACTATATATTATATTGTATATTACCAACGTAGTTCACCGTTTCAATGTTTAAAACAACCCGTTTTAATTAACGCTCGTAGGTACATCCATCAAACGTGCGCGTAGCCGATACAGTTCGTAGGCAATTCGTAGCACAGGCTCGTAGCACATGCAGGCGTAGCACTGACGTCAGCCGCGCATACCCGACCGCTATTTCGAGGCCCGCTGCTACGAGCATGGTGGCGAGTCAGCCGAGCAAGCAAGGATCCGAATCAGGGCGTCGCTGGTTCGATTCCCGCGAATCACAATCACTTTTAGGATGTTAGTTAAAGTAGCACTTGCACAAATGTTTGCGTCCTCTTCTAGGACCGCCCAGTGGGAGTCACCGACACGTAAAAACACTTAAAGAGTGACAAGGATTTGGTTATTACTAATTGCAGCCTATCACTGAATTTATATTGAGGTATCACTTTAGACAACTGACACACGTCCACTCTAGACAACATCCACCGGCCGAATCCTTCAATCGTCTATAATTCTTCGTCTTCTCTTCCATAATTCTTCGTATAATCTTCGTCTATAATTCTGTCCATCGTCTTGATTTCCTCCCTTGTGAACTGGTGTAATTAGGGATTTCTTAAAAATCCGAGGAAAAACACCTTGTTCAAAGCAGGCTTCAATAAGTTTTGTAATAGGTGGAACTAGCACTTCTTTACCCAGTTTTAGGAGTTTAGCTGGAATAGAGTCCCATCCTGTGGCACAATAATTTTTTAGGTTGTTAATGACTGCCTCTACTTCAGCCTCGTCCGGAGGAAGTAGGACCATAGAATCTCGCGCAGAGGGTGTTTCGATGGTGTAAGGGGGTAGTGAGGAATTTAGGTTTTTTTATGATATTGTCTGCCAATAGCTTACCAATATTCGAGAAATAATGGTTTATTTACTCAATGGCATAAAGCTTGTCCGCAGTTTCAGTGGCTGGTAGAAGATTGTCAGCTGATTTTTGTTTTACAGTTTGATTAGTAATAGATTTTATAATATTCCATGTTTCTTTGTTGTCCTTTGCAGATTTTAAAGCGGAGCTTTCGTGGGCGTTTCTAAGCTTCCTGAGTAGCAGATTATAGTGATTACGATACCTTTTGTAAGATAACTCAATAATCCCGTTTTTTGGGTCTGCCAGGAATTTTTCGGTGGAGGTTATCCCTGTGTCGAACACACCGTAAGAGGCCAGGTGTCATCCAAGGCTTAAGGACTACTTTACGGTTAGGAACTTTCGCAACTGTTGAGTGTTGGGATACCGTGGACCTAAGACATTCGACAAACCTTGTAGCGGCATCGTTTGCATCACAACTTTGTGAAATAAAAGTAAAATCTGTAGTTTTTAATTGTTCAATAGCGCTCTCATAGTTAACTTTTGTATTTTTTTTATGGTTCTTGTTTATAGAGGAAACTCTACCTAAACATACCATTACGGAGGCGTGGTCACTGACTGTGGAGTCCATAACTATAACTGTTGCACAAGTAGTGGTTCTAATTATTATGTGATCGAGGCAGTTATGCAGTCTAGTAGGAAAGGTATGTCCCGGTAAGAGGCCCATTTCTGCAGTTAGATTTAGATATGGCGAACTATTTCTATCTGTATTATTAGGTTTTATGTGTATATTAATATCTCCTACCAGCATTATGTTATTCGCTTTTAATTTACTTAATATGTTTTCCAGGGAATTAAGGAATCCATCGATACAATATATTGATGGTGATCTATAGGAAGCTAGAATACAAGTATCGGAATCGATTTTCAACAGAAGAAAGTTAGCCCCTAACGAGTCTGGTTCTTCAACCGTACATTTGATATTGCTTTTAACAAATATTACAATACCGTCGTTTTGATTTAGATATTTTTTGCTAGAATATGTCACGTAATTTTCCATAGTCGGTATCGGTTTGTCAGCATTTAACCAGCACTCTGTCAAGATTATGATGTCAATTTCATACGATAGCCTAGCCAATTGAGCCTGAAAACCATCTAAATTTTTATAGATACTTCGGATGTTTTGAGTTATAATTTTTAAAGAAGAGTTACAGCTTTTCATGATTTCGTTACAAGCGTCCGTATCACAGTGATAAGAAGATGCCACAGTGAAGTTATCTATCTGTGTTGAAATGTTATTGTCCATGTTAGCCATTGAATAAACGTATATAATTTTTGTTGCATACTGGGGAGCAAATTATTATGATAGACGTGGTGAGAGACAAGCGTCCGTATCACAGTGATAAGAAGATGCCACAGTGAAGTTATCTATCTGTGTTGAAATGTTATTGTCCATGTTAGCCATTGAATAAACGTATATAATTTTTGTTGCATACTGGGGAGCAAATTATTATGATAGACGTGGTGAGTGTTTACTCTGAAGTCCAATGCGCAGGGCTCTGACCGCATTTCTCTCACGCTTACGTTTGTTTCGTGCCGTGACATTCACATCTCTGCTGGTTAGGTTGGGGGTAGATCCGGTTAGTGAAATAGATGGATTTCTCACTTGAAGAGTCTCAGAGTCGCTAGCTATGGACGTGGCGGGCGATTGGGGCGGTGTACGCTTCATGATGTTAATGTTTACGTAAACCATCTATTTCACTAACCGGATCTACCCCCAACCTAACCAGCAGAGATGTGAATGTCACGGCACGAAACAAACGTAGGCGTGAAGATGAAATGGTCGCTTTCATGCAAGAGATAAGAGACTTATTGCAATCGGCTACCGCCCAATCAGAAAACAAATTTAAATCATTGCAAGAGTCTATGCGCGAAATTATAGCACAAAACTTGGAAATGAAAACTTCCCTAGAATTCATCACTAAACAATACGATGACTTAATAATAAAAGTAGAGGAAATTGATAGAGAACGAAAAATCGATCATGCCTATATTAATCAACTGGAAAGTAAAGTCGAGAATTTAGAGCGTATTTTATGTCTTACAAAGATTGAATTATACCAAAGAAAGAAGGTGAAAATAAAGAGGATCTGCATAGAGTAGTTTCCGAAACAGCTAAAGTTCTAGATATGCCTGTCGAACGACAGGATATAAAGGATATTTTTCGAATTAATAAAAAAGGTGGAGGATCATCTATTATAGTCGACTTTGTCTCGGTAACTACAAAGGAAAATATACTGCATAAAGTCCGTAATTTCAATCGCAATAACGCCCAAGCTAAGTTAAACACATCCCATATTAATATACCAGGTGAATTAAAACCAATATATCTATCAGAGAGCTTGACTATGAAGGCACAACGATTATTTTACCTGGCGAGGAAATTTGCGACCGAAAATGGATTTAAGTTCTGCTGGACCTCACTGGGAAAAGTCTTTCTTCGACAAAAAGAAGGAGATCAATACATTCACGTAAAAGACGAATCTGATCTAAAATCCAAATTACCACTATGACTGTATAGAGAACTCTCACGTCTTGATCATTTACTGCTTGTTGCTATATTTTTTTTTTTTCTATCTGCAAATGCTCTCTTTTTTGTAAAACACATAAACAAAAATTCATCGAACACACACAAAACCGCTTAACAAAATACAAACAAACAACATAATTACTTACACACATAATATAAATTGTTCTCGTGTGGGTATGCCTGACATCATTTATCCAGCACTAACTTGCGATGGCTATCAAAATGCTGAGTCCACGTGGATTAAAAATCTTTCTCACGTTTAGTTGGGCAGTGAATGTATTGACGTAATAAAAACAACTGCGACTACGAACACAGCACATCTGTAATGCGTAAATCACTAACAAAACAAAAGGGCATACGGAAACGAGCTAGCTTCTTAGAAATATTCTCTAAAAGCAACTTAAACTGTCAAATAATTAGAGATTTATGTGACATTTGGAGTTGGGTCCGATACTTGAAATGATATTTGAATTACTGTCTCATATTACTAAAGATTTTAAGGATGTTGTTAAGAAAAAACCTCTGCGGGGCACTTATTGCACGACATAAATATGTCAATTTAATTACTTAAAAAGAAGTTTCGAGAAGGCCCATAAGAAAGTTACACCCACACGCGAAGGGATCAACCAATAACGAGCTTGCAATATTTTTTCTCAAGGGTATTTTAAAAATTACAGAAACGCTGAAGGCGGAGCTTGAACGATCTTTTGGAGAGGGTGCAACTGATGCAAGAGATGGGAGACACTTGGGAAGTGAACTGCAGAGACGGAGGTCGCCTTGCCTTATTAAGCAGTTTAGAAGCAGTGTTGCATAATTTGCAATTCCTATCTTTTGTTTTGTAAAAATTGGTGTTAGATCTAAAATTATAAACTCAGTGCGTCTCTCAAGCCGCTACTACGTTCAACAATTCACGATAGTGAATTGTTCGTGAGTAAAATACAATCAAGTCACGTGAGTTTGCATTAATTAACGGGAACGACACTTACAATTTCTAATCCATATAAATTCTATAAGAAAATTGAATAAAACCTCTAATCAGTATGAATCCTGATTCTCCTCCAAACTTCGATAAATTAAAGTTATTTCATCAAGGCATTCTTAAGTGGGGTGATTATCATAATTGTCCTGACAAAAGATACATGGACACTAGAGACGAGATCGGAGAAATGAGGGTTGTGTGTGTCGTTACCCAGGCTATCCAAACATTTAAAGTCGTCACTATCATTAGAACAGACGTAATAAATTAGTCCCTAATGTTATTTTGATTGGACGACTAATAGATAATTTCAGCTAAGTTTTATAATGAATTTCTTGCATTAATATGTGTGCCTTACTAGGATGATTTTTAAGGAGAGCGGTTTAAAACCGTCTTTGTGTAACTTGTACGTATAACCGAGAATATTATATACATATGCAAATTGTGTTTATTTTAAGTTTGTTGTTTTTTCTGTTTCGATATTTGGATTTTTCCGTTATTATTTCGAAGCCATAGGAACCCAAATATCGGCTTTAATTCCACTAACGTTGGATTTAGAGTTAATTCACACACACCAGTTTCGTGATGATGGGCTGGAAGGCAAAAATAAATGAGAACCCGTCTCAAATCGGTAAACTCACTCTCAGGAGTAATTTCTGAGAAAGATGTAAAATACAGAAATGAACTCAAACGAGTGAAAGTAATGTAACTCTAGATATTGATGAGTATTCCCTAGATCTCCTTAAATTACATTGGATACCCAAATTGAGTAAATAATGACTGGGATAGATCATAGTTCTGAACCAATAAAATAATAGAACTTGATCTTTTTTTTTTTTACTTAAATATATATACTCCAAGTAAATAGTACAAGCGAATTGTGTTGAAGTGATACATCGAACTTTATAATAACTGAAACCATGATGTCCCATTTGGATCTTTTAAAACGTCTGTTAACTAGACTTCTGACTATATTTGTCTATCCTACCCTGAATCTACACCGATTGTATTAAATAAATGATTTTGATTAACTAAACTATAAAACTGGTTTTCTTTATAGAGTAATTTCCCTTTTGTTGCCTTTTCAGATACTTATATACTCTGAACACTTGTATAGGTACACTTTTGCAACCCGTCTATTAAAGACAGTAACTTAACACAGAATTTCGACTTACATTCTTGATAAAATCAATATAGCACAACCAGACTAGTTCTACTATTAATTACGAGATCAAAGTAGAGAGAGAGGGAGATTTAAGAGAGGAAATAACTTATCCTTCAGATAAGCTATTCGGATATTAAAATTGCACTCTAAAACCCGATTAAATTCCTCATTCACCACGACGAGCAACAGAGACCATCTGTACTACAATACCCGACGAGAGCTCGAGACATCAATCTTTACCCAGTAGACAATAGAATCATGTTAGGAGGCCCCGAGATACGATGGTAACAGATATAGTTCAATCGACTAGTTTCAAAGACCTCTATTATTACAGCTATCATCCTTTTATTATAACACAAGAATTAGTACATATATGGAAGGCTACAAGTGCAAATGGGAGCGTCAATCACACTCTCCTCTCAGACCTATCCCTGATTTGTTTTGGGTGGCCACCCAGTTAAATTCCGTAGTTTGAAAATATATAAAAATATGTCGGGGTTTGTCAGGAATTTATTTCGCTAAGTTCGAGCTTATGTGGGCAGAACACGGGTTTCGTGCTATGAAAACACACTGGATGCGATACACTACTTTATTTCGCATTGCACGGTTCGGTATGGTAGTTTCCATGGAGAAGAACTGGCAAGAAACTCCATGGTTACTCTTTTCAAACAGATACACTGAGTCTAACAAATAACTTGACACTACACTTTCACACATTAACACTAGGCACAATGAATCGTGTACAGTTTCAAGACGTCTTCACTCCGCTGCGGTCAAACACAGACTGTCTGCCTCGCCGCGAGGTGTCAACATCAGGACTCTGTAAAAGCCGCCATGGTGGGAAGTAGCTCGCGTGATGTCACCACTGGCGCGCTTTCGATTCATCACCCGTCCGTACTCATGACCGGATCCGACACGGCCATCCTGCTTGCACACGTCCTCGTGTGATGTTTACCCTGCAAGCAAAAAGTCCACGACAGAAATTTGTTCCACTCGGTCACTCCTGACCAAACTCATAACATCACATCTGTAATCCCCAAAGGGTTTAACAGAGGTGTACTTAATAGTACACTTACAGTTCGCTAGTTATCTCCAAGTCCCATGTAATAGGGGCGAGCCTATTGACATCAACCGGCGCAAATCCAGACACCGTGGCCGTTACTGAGAAATTTTGGATGGAAAAACTCAATAACACTTTGCCCGACCTGGGAATCGAACCCAGGACCTCATGCTCAGCAGTCACGCTTGCCATCACTATACCAACGAGGCAGTTGATTAAATCAAACACGGTTAATTTGGAATAATCGAAAATGGGTCAACCCTTGGGCCATGTAACAGTCGTTCGAATCAACTTTTAGAACTCTACAGCATTAAAAACTACCAAGCTTACAGAAACCCTCGAGTAAAACCTCTAACGCTACGGCTCTCCAGCCGACCAGCAATCGCATTGCTTTCACATCCATTAAATGGATCTGCCATGTGCATCACCCAGTGACTACACAAATTAAATAAAACACAAAAAATACGTAAAATAATATGAACGCGCCGTCACGGCCGTCCTGCGCCTTCACACGTCCTCGTGTGTCTCGTCATCGGAACTATCTGTAAAGAGCAAAATTACGGTAAGTAGTACACTCAAGCTCGGCCATTCTGGCCCTATTCTTTCTTTAATCAACATCACCCAAAATGGTTGTCATTCAGACATATCTAATTATCTCATAGAGGGATAGTAATATCAATGGGTTAACACAAACATTTTGTCACACATACGGTTCGTCACACAGACTGATTGTCACACAGACAAACTGATTGTCACACAGACTGATTGTCACACAGACTGATTGTCACACAGACTGATTGTCACACAGACTGATTGTCACACAGACTGATTGTCACACAGACAATTTGTCACATGATAGGTTAACACTGCTATATCTACTTACTTTTGCCGTCATCGGCACTTCCAGGTACTTCCAAATTAGCATTCAATTCCAACGGAACATAGCAATCTGGCATAGCACGTACACGGTCGTGAGCATATTCACACTGGCAATTACAATTTAATAATTGCAAAGTGTATCTGATGTCAGAATAATAAACTTGTCGGAAAATTAGACTCTACACGTCACTCTACATGTTACTCTACATGTCACTCTACATGTTACTCTACATGTCACTCTACATGTCACTCTACATGTCACTCTACATGTCACTCTACATGTCACTCTACATGTCACTCTACATGTCACTCTACATGTCACTCTACATGTCACTCTACATGTCACTCTACATGTCACTCTACATGTCACTCTACATGTCACTCTACATGTCACTCTACATGTCACTCTACATGTCACTCCGCGTCACTACGCGTCACTACGCGTCACTACGCGTCACTACGCGTCACTACGCGTCACTACGCGTCACTACGCGTCTCTACGCGTGTCTCTGCGCGTGTCTCTGCGCGTGTCTCTACGCGTGTCTCTACGCGTGTCTCTACGCGTGTCTCTACGCGTGTCTCTACGCATGTCTCTACGCGTGTCTCTACACGTGTCTCTACACGTGTCTCTACACGTGTCTCTACACGTGACTCTACACGTGACTCTACACGTGACTCTACACGTGACTCTACACGTGACTCTACACGTGACTCTACACGTGACTCTACACTCAATTGCCAGTCCATCGGCAAGTCACAACGTAAAATGTGAACCCATCGTCAGAAGCTAACCATCTCAGCCGCGTAAGTGCTACTCCTCGCAAAGAGTATACTGCACAGAAAAAGCAGTCAACGTGCACCTCTTACATGCTCCGGCGCTTCTGATGCGGCCACAACAAAACCCAGTCCATCGGGTATGCTTTCAGTCCATCGAAAGCATTGTAGTTGTAAACAGTGGATCCATTAAAATCAAAACAATTAAAATCATCATAGTTAGTTTAGTTTAGAAAATGAGATTATAAGAAAACTCTTACTATGCTGGGTACTCAAAATGTTAAGTGGACTACTTGATATTTAACTGGTCTCGTCAGCGTTATCATTTTCGTCATGGCTAGTCTCGTCATTGTCACCTACGAGCATGTCAACGTCAGTTATTTTTCGCAGTCTGTCATAATTGGAACTTTGAACTATATAGCGCGATGCCTGCTCTCTCATTGCAAAAGGTCCGATCAACATTGGAAAAAGTCCGATCAACATTGGAAAAGCTCCGATCAAAAAAAAGTTACAACACAGGAATTCTAACAATTCTGTTACTTTTACCATAATTCTTAGGCAATGCAAACTCAACTCATAAAACTGTCATAAGCGCTCTGTGCACCAACACAGACAGAAATCGCACCAACGATTTCCTACAGACCCATCGCCACATGTTACTCATGAGGTGCGGTCCAACAGACCCATCACCACGTGTTACTCACGAGGTGCGGTCTAACTCATAACAGACCCATCACCATCATGTTACTCATGAGGTGCGGTCCAACAGATAACAGACCCATCGCCATCATGTTACTCATGAGGTGCGGTCTACCTGACCCATCGCCACATGTCACTCATGTGGTGCGGTCTAAAGTTTCGAGTATGAGTGTACAAGCCTTTCTTAATCAGATTTGGTCTCACTACCACTGTCATCAACTATGACATCTAATTCTCGAGGAACTTTGTGATCGAGGATCTTTCTAACACAGGCTAAAATCTTCGAATTACCATTTACCGAACCTTGAACTACACCAGTTATAGCAACGACAGGATAAATATGCTCACTCTTAGACAGATTAAACAGAATTGGCACTCTGCTCCAGAGTCATAACAAAATGAAAACGACTCACCAAAGTACTTTCATGTTCCGGCTCGATGATGCGAAGGTCGACTCACTTCTCGACCAGTACAGCAGCACTGGACCAGCGCTGGCCTGCTGCGCAGCGACTGGCGATGTGGCCCGGCGTGCCACACTTGAAGCACATCAGTGAGTTGCTGCTGGCCTACGGTCGCCGCCCAACGCCTGTAGCAGTCGGCACAGGCAACGGCTTCTTGACGGCGGTCGTCTTCGTCCGAAAATCCGCTTGTTTGTCCTTGTTTGCCGCATGCGCGACACTTGATTGGTAGTTACGATGAAAATTTCTAACGTATCTTGTAACCGGCGTCAGTGCGCATATTTTTCTTTTGTTTGTTACTACTCACGTAAATGACGTACAACGTACACGAATTTGGCACTGAACAATTCTTTACACTGGTTTCACGACATACCACAACACTATCTTGCTATTCACTGGTTAGGTTTTAAGAATTTGTAAACGATACAAAGTCTAAACAATACAAAGTCTTTGTTTTGCGTTTCAAAAAGTAACCGTCACTGATTGTCATTGTTTTTCACATGGTAAATATCACTTGTTCACAGTCTGTTTTATTTCGGCGCTGTTGCAAGCACCTTGATTACGGATAAACTAAAGTTATTGCGGGTGGGTGTTTATTAGCACACTAATCGGTCTACCTTCTTTCTTGTCCGTTTTTCTCACGAACTTTTTCGGCACTTTCCGGTTTTTACACAGTTGACACTGATTGTTATTAACACTGTCCCCGCGACATGATTTCATTAGCACGATTTTATCCCAATTCTGATGTCGGGGTTTGTCAGGAATTTATTTCGCTAAGTTCGAGCTTATGTGGGCAGAACACGGGTTTCGTGCTATGAAAACACACTGGATGCGATACACTACTTTATTTCGCATTGCACGGTTCGGTATGGTAGTTTCCATGGAGAAGAACCGGCAAGAAACTCCATGGTTACTCTTTTCAAACAGATACACTTAGTCTAACAAATAACTTGACACTACACTTTCACACATTAACACTAGGCACAATGAATCGTGTACAGTTTCAAGACGTCTTCACTCCGCTGCGGTCAAACACAGACTGTCTGCCTCGCCGCGAGGTGTCAACATCAGGACTCTGTAAAAGCCGCCATGGTGGGGAGTAGCTCGCGTGATGTCACCACTGGCGCGCTTTCGATTCATTCACCCGTCCGTACTCATGACCGGATCCGACAAATATATATATCAGATATCTGATCAGGAGGTAAAAAGATGCTTAACACACCTATGATTATGATCGCTTTGCAGCGGGTTAGGTACATAAGGGAAGGTCTATAAACCTCCAATAACTGCCGTAAGGCAGGCCTTGAGCCAGGCCCTAGGAAATTCCCTCGACGCTCACTAATTTGGCTTGATCAGTGCAGATACCATAGTATCGCTACAAAGTAAAGTTCACCTGTGTTCAACTAACTGGAACACTCATTCTTAGTTGCACTAGGAAATAACGAGTCAACTTGTTGGTGATATTTGATAAAACCAAGATTTTATTTGGTTAAATTGAAGTAATCTAATATAATTATTGTTCTTTATTAATTAGTAGAGTTAATATATCAAGGTCAAGAGACACGGTAGGTTAATTATGACCTAAGGTGAACCCAGTCAGAGAACCGGTGGATATACTTTGTCCGACCATGCTATGTACTAGGATAAACGTAAATGTAGACGACATAAAGACTAATGAGGCAACAATTACCTATCTGTTGAGAATGATATCTCTTAGCTGATTCTAAAACTACTCTACGAACTTGACAATATATAGACGATCACATGCCTTACACTCCACATAGGGTTGTACCACCACAGACTGATAATTTTAACGCATCAGGAAAAGTTCCAGATGAAAATGAAAGATTAATTAAATAAGTGAAAATAGGACTATTTACACCTTAATGATGTATAAATATACATCATTTATCATATATTCTTTCTTCAGGTTCGTTTTTATGATTTGTTACAGATGGCAACATTTCTATCGACACTCCCAATATCGTGTTGGTTGATAAAGGGTTTGATGTGGCTCACGATGCTGTGTAAGCAATGCGAGAAATTCTACCTTTCCGTTGAAAGTGTTCAAGACTGTTGCGCACTTATTTTGTATTCAAATTGCTCTGGTAATTTATGTACACAAACCTACTGTACGGAAGTACTACTGTGAGGAAAATGTAATGAGAAAAATGTTGGATATGAACGTATAGAAAGATCAAAGAAACGATGGATGAACTGTATGAAGGGTGATATGGCAAGAAAGGAAGTGACTGCTGTGATGACGAGTAATAGAGAAGTATGGAAGAACACATGCTACGCCGACCCCAAATGAATTGGAATAAGGGCTATTACTAGGGATGATTTACTGTGTAATTGAAATACTAGTGTCATTATTTCGCTACCCTTATCCAATTTAACACGTTTTCTTCTTCCACATATCACTGTTAACTTTTTTATTTTCCAGTGTCATTCCTTACATTGTTGAATTTGTGCTTTTACTCTTTACGTTTCTATGTTTTTCTCACTGCCTTAACGTATTTTATTTAACAATTAATTTCAGATGATGCGAAAAAACTGTGCAAGAACGTTCGGCGCTTTCATCGAGCATCGTTCAGCAAGATACGTGTGTGTGGCCTGTTCTACTTAGACGTTGCGTTACAGTTAAGTCTGATGAGTCTTCTTACCAACTACACTGTTGTGTTGCTACAGTTTGCTTTTTTGTAATTTAGGATTAAATAGATCTTCAGTATGCTTTACCGAAGTTTTGTTTTGTTTGTGTTAAGACCTTTTGATATGAAAAATAATGAGAGCCCTTATCAAAGATTATATCTGCATTAAATTTCTCATTTATCATAAATGACGCTATTCAAAATAAACCAGACCCAAATGCACAGTGAATAGCCAAAATGTCACAGCAGTACTTCAATAATTCTAATGTAAATGTGTTGTATTAACGATTACGTTTATTTTCACGTTTCATGTGTTAAACTTTTGAGGTTTTTATTGTGATAAAAAAAAAAATTAAAATATATATTAAAAAAAGATATATTGAAGATATTTTAGATATATTGAAAAAAGGCGACGTTATTTTTGAGTTTGTCCCCACGCTAAATAATTCTTGTACACAAAAGAGATTTTTAGAATAGTCGGCATGTTATGAGGAGGTACCTACTAGAAGAATAATGAATTTAATCATTGTTGAATGAGTCACACCAACACATCAAAATATTTCTACAAAAGTTACTACTGCATTTAATGCGCATTCTCGTGCAATTACTTTAGTTACTTTATTACTTTACTCGTGCAAATAACAATAGTTTTTGTTTCATCGCAACCATTAAAACAATCGTCACCTACATCGAATATCTCGGTCAAACGTTAATAAATTTATGTCAGACAGTAAGATTGGATATCATCGACAATGAAGCGGATACACAAATTCTGCAGCCGTTCAGGCTTATTAAGAAGTTCCTCAGTCGCATCAAGAAAACATACATCAGCATAGTCTAGAAAAGGTAGAACAAAAGTAATTTTAGTTTCAAATGGCAAAAATTTCTGAAGACGCTTAAGAGACCGAGATTGAGGTTAATTCGAGTTCACGTCGTATCCCGCCATTTTTGTTCGATATTAGTATTCTTTCTTTATCGTGTGGTTAGTGTCTAACCTGGTGTCAGAGTTTTTAAGCCGCCCATGGGCCTCTGACTTGGCTTAACATGCCGTCGAGAAATATCTCTCAGGCAAGCTGGTTTCCTCACGATGTTTTCCTTCACAGAAGCAAGTGATAATTATACAATACGCACATGAATCCGAAAAATCAGAGGTGCGGTGCCTAGGGTTCGAACTTGAGACCTATGACTTGGCAGTCCGACGGTCACACCACTAGGCTATCACTGCTCTGATATTAGTATTGCATTATGTACTTTGTTGTTTACAAAAATGAGTGTACAATGTAAATAATTACATTGTTACCTATAAATAGTTTGTTTGTATTAAATACTCAGCAATTAAACTTTCCATGAATTTACAGAGACATCTTACAACACTACAATACCCTATGTTTTCAGAACCTTTTATGGAGGATTCATATCATGGATGTAGATAAAGTCTTGTATGCAACTGTACATAATTAGGTATTCAAACACTCATGTGATACTATTATCACACTCAGCTTCGCCTCGTGTGATAAACCCACATTCGTGTTTTAATACCCCTTATTATACAAAAGTTGCATAAATAACTATTAGCCTATAGCACCCACGAATAATGTATCTTTCCGTGTAAAAAAATAGAATTGGATCAATAGTTCCAGAGATCCTTCATACGTACAAACAAATTTTACCTCTTTATGACATTAGTATTGTTCATAATTCTGTGACCAACTCGTGGCTGGACAGGCAGCCTATTTTGCGTAAATTAACCACTCGTATGCGGTAATTATAGAAAAAAAAATAAAAGTCATTGTGTCTGACGTAGATCTACGTTCCGGAACACGAAGATTAAATTTTGTTACCACTGTTCTCAAAGCGATGAAGGAAGCCTTAGGGGAAAAAGCGTGTGCTCGAGTCGCATATGGAAGATATGTTACATCCATTCTGATACAATCCATTAGGCCTGCGTTACGGCAGTGTAAAACATTTTAGGTTTATTGGTGAGTGTTATACGTAGTGTAAAAGACAAAGAGAGCGGGTGCGAGTCGGGCGCATGCGGGGTCTGTAGTACAGCGGATATAATTCCGTGTATTTATATGGACGACTTATGTGTTCTTACTATTGCTTTTTGAAACGTAAAGTCTTTGACATTAATATGATTGATTTGTCATTAACTTGATAAATGTATTATCGTTATCCTGTTACCAAGTAGAATCTTATAGACAGGCATTAGTTGTTACCTCCCAACAACGATTGGTTGAGGTCAGTGAGAAAAATTGTATTCAATATTAAAATCAAAATGATAAAATTCGATTATCAAACATTACCCAATAATCGACTGGAAAAAAATATAAAAAGAATAGCGTATTCATTTAACTTTCCATTTCAATTGTTTTGGAATTCAAAATACTATATTCAAAGTAATCACGTTTATGTGAACGGAAAAAAATATCAACTTCTTGCGTTTTGTTGTTTATTACTAACACTTTGTCTGTTGTTCTATCGTTTGTTCACCGTAGACATGATAGATGTGAATATGTCTGAATCTGAAAATAAACTCGTCTCAATTTTTTGTTCCTACATTTATCTCAGCTATATGATCGCGTTCACGCTGGTGTTCATTCTGGATTTTATCCACAAAGACAACAACGTCCTGCTTATATTGAAGATACAAACGATATACAAGAGCATCGATTGCAGTAACAGTATCTGGAGTTTTATCATATGGAACTGGATCTGTAGTATAGCCATCACCTGCTTTGATATTATTCTATATACCTTATATTATAATTATAGTTATAATTATGTTTACGACAATATCACCCATCTTGCGATTGATTGCTTTTTTGATATCTACTTAACTGTGTTCGATATTAATATCGTATTGGCTACACGAATTATGATATTTTTCCGAAAATATCTCCAAGAGTGGGTTGAAGATGTCTTGGTGATGGAGGATGAACTGGAGAATGAAGAACAATGTATTAAATTGTTTGAAACATACCAACATATTTTGGAGGCTTACGACATGTATAAGACAATTTTCCAAGTTATGGTAAGTTCGTGAGATATTTCATAAAAATGTATTTCATCACCACAGCTCTCAAAATGATGAAAGATAATTATGATCTTGAAGTATTCCTCACAAAATCACTCCACTTTGGTCTGGGATCTCATTTTCCACCCATCTAAATGTATCAATCACATTGCCATGCTTTTCATTCTTTCTCATGATTATGCCCGTGATACCAAACTAAACGATTCTCTGTCAACTTTTCATTAACACCACTGTCAAACCTCCTTTTCATAAGCCTTGTTAGTAAGTTTGTGTTGGTCAAATCTTGCAACTTTTCAAACCAGTTCCCCCCAGCTCCAACCAGAAATTTTGAATACGTCTTTGGTTTTTGTGACAATACATTTTTATGACAGACATGACTCTTGATTTCTGCAGCCAGGATCGTCGCCTCACGAGAGATTTAATTTAATATATTGACTAATTTCTTACTTTATCCATTCTCATTACTCCCCAAAACCATCAAGATTCTCATCTCCGCTGTGTTATATTTTTATTCGTCTTTTTTACAGCACAGCATTCCCATCATTACATCTAATTATTGCTGTCCTACGCTAATAACTGTACTTTCTTTGTCATAGGCGCTTTTTGCTACATCCGATGCATTTTTACGAACCCTATGTTATTTCAACACGTGGCTTTATACGCTGAGAACACCAGGAGGCTCGTTTACAGCAGTAAGTGAAAAACAAAACAATGGATCAGTTTTTAAAATTACTGACGTTTTATAAATAAAACGTTAACCGCATGGGATCGGTCTCACCTCGTCATATCGTCGCAAGCGTGATCCAGGCTTAAACATAAGTGCTATCTGACGGATAATTTTAATTCAAGGCGTCATCGCGACGTTACTTTCGGATGGCTGAAGGCAGACCCTAAACAAGGAGACGGCTCGCCGTAAAATGTATGGAAACAATCTTAAACGGCCCTAACTGTCTTCTTATATTTTAATAACATCCACCCGCAAGACGGACGGCGCCGCAGTCTGACCCAGAAAGAAGTGGTGAGATGATATGGTTGCGCGGAGGCACGGGAAAAGAGCTCATCGAAGGAATTGAGCCTTGTGCTAGCAGCGGGACAGTACAGGCTAATCAGAAAAGCTTTTTTGAGCTTGTTTTTTTGACAACTTATTATTATAAATATCATTTATCATTTTTACGTTCCAGGCTTTGATAAGCAGTATTACTACAATACTATGGATTACGAAGAATACTCTATTATTAGTCATACACAGTATATGTTGCGAGAAGTTCTATATAACTATCGAGAATGTTGAGACGGCGTGTATACAGCTGATGAAGAACAGGAACTGTCCAAGTTAGACTTTTTTTTTAAAAATACCACCATATTGGTGATATGGATATGGTTGATAAAAAATCTGATTGTTCATATTCCTTTACAGATAGTCAAAAATATCTTTACAAGAAAGTGCTACAGGCAAATCCATCGTTCAGTAAGATGAGCGCGTGTGGCCTATTCAATGTAGACGCTACACTACCAATGTGTTTGATGGGAGTTATTATTAGTTACGTTGTAGTTTCGTTGCAATTCATTTTTTTGTAAAATAATTATAACCTACTTTGTGTAATTGTGTACCATTGGAAATCTCTTGTCTACAACACTATTTAGCATTAACGTAATGAGAACGTAAATGGACGCAGGCTGGGCTTAATTGAAAGAGCCAGTGGACTGTATGGAAAAAAAAAACATTTTCCAAAAAAAAATCATTATAGTGATTTTTGTTTCATTGACTTTTAGTTATTTTAAGATGTATTTGTTTTTGCATTTTGAAGACTCGACTTCTAAAATACGTCTTGAGGCTAGTTACTAATGCGAAAGAGCTCGAAACATTACAAAAAATAACCGAACTCCAAAAAAAAACCACTAAAGGTTGAAAATAACATTATAGAAGTGGATTTTTGGAAGTTGGTATTTTTTTTTTTGCAAATTTAGTTGTAGTATCTCATACAAATCCTTGTCAAGTACAACAGCAAGAGCTTTCTCAAAAAAAAGATGTTAATGGAACACATAACCCCCTCCTTTTTTGGAAGTTGGTTAAAAATAGGTTTTCTACCATAATAATTATCAAGTATATGCGTTTAAATGAAGTGTACAAGGTCACTGGTTACCCGATGTATTTCTTGCAGAGTTAAAATGTAACAAATTAAACCACCAAATGTTATATCAGCTATTTCTAAAAAGGTATGAAATATAACCTAAAAAACGATTTTCATAATGTTCACATTATGAAAATCGTTTTTTATTTAGTACAGGAAGGCATACAGAAGGCATGTCATAAAAGGTTATTTGGAAAATCAAATGGTACAATTTCGTGATATTTACATCATTTACATACTAACTCTATAATAGAAATAAAAATATTTACAAGTACCAAAAAGGGTTACAGGGCGTGGAAAAATTCGTCCACATCGCTGTCAACAGGAAAGTGCCCAGAAGGCTGGCAGCATTGCCACGTTGGAAGGCAATGCTGATTCTTTGGCCGAAAAATAGGCCCGCCCTCTGGTCACGTGAAGAGTCGACTAACCGTTTGGAGATTTCTCGAAAAACTAGGTGGGCACTTGGACCCCATGGCCCTAGTGTTTCAACCCCAAACAGCTCAAACACATAATTACCAATTAAATTATTGTATTTGCACCGTTTGACGTTTTCAGCACCAGCAGCAGCCGCCCCAGCGCAGCACACTGTGCTAGGAAGATGGGATGGCGCAAGGGTGTCGACGCAAGTTGCGTCCCACACCAAAGGCCTACCCAACTTCCAGGGCATTATGGTCATACCATCTGGTCTCTTGCCATCGACGCGTGCCAAGCCAGTGGGTTCTAAAACAGCTGGCAGGTTCTAAAATTTCTTGAACATTTAAGTTACTATTTCTAATCAATATCAACCATGGTTACACACATTTCACACGTCGTTCGATGTGCAGCCTTCGGTTCGACCTTCCATAACAAAACAATTTTGAGGATTAAATACGTGTTTGCTTTGGTTGCGTCTGCTTTCTCATTATATAAACACTTTTATGAAATTTAACAGTCTCATGAAGACACCGATAGCACAATGTTACAAACATGGCTGTCGAGTAATCGTCTGGAAAAAGATGTACGAAGGATAGTGCTTTCCTTTAATTTTCCTCTTAATCTTTTTTTGACTTTAAAATATTATTTACAGAATAGCCGTATTTATCCAACTGGATCAAAATATCGTATTTTTGCATATTTTTTATGTTATTCATAAACGCTTTGGCTATTTCTGCCATATTTACCCTAGACCTCGTACTAGGTAACGTGTTAGGTATACAAAACGATAGTTTCTTATTCTTTCAAGTTGGCTATTTCCTCTTCAGTGGAATTGGGTTCGTGATTGTTTTTATTCTGGATGCCGTGCACAAGAACAATAACGTTTCACTTATTTTGAAAATCCAAGCAATACATAGGAGCATCGATTTTAGTAAAAGTATCTGGAGTTTTCTACTTTGGAACTGGATCTCAATCGCTTTCATTATTTGTATTTATCGGGTTGTCAGGAATTTATTTCGCTAGGCTCGAGCTTATGTGGGCAGAATACGGGTCTCGTGCTATGAAAACACACTGGATGCGATACACTATTTTATTTCACATTGCACGGTTCGGCTTGGTAGTTTCCATGGAGAAGAACCGGCAAGAAACTCCATGGTTACTCTTTTCAAACAGATACACTGAGTCTAACAAATTACTTGACATTACACTTTCACACATTAACACTTGGCACAATGAATCGGGTACAGTTTCAAGACGTCTCAACTCCGCTGCGATCAGACCCAGAATGTCCGCCTCGCCGCGTGTTGTTAACATCAGGACTCTGCAGAAGCCGCCATGGTGGGGTAGACTGGTAAGTAGGTCGCGTGATGTCACCACTGGCGCGCTTTCGATACATTCGCCCGTCCGTACTCATGACCGGATGCGACATATTCATATTTTTAACAATGTCATGTATTATGAAAGTTTTATCACTTACAACAGCCGTCTCATTTATGCTATTATTTTTGACACAATGTGCATCACGTTAGATATCAATTTCGTAGTAGTCATCCGAATTATAATATTGTTGAGGAAATATTTAAATGAGTGAATTAAGGAAATCGCGGTCGTGGATGATCAACGTTGTCTCAATCTGCTTGAGACATACCAAAAAATTTTCAAAGCTTATGATCTGTACAAGAAAATTTTCCAAGTGTCAGTAAGCTTAAGTAAGCTAAGCTGGGTAATTATGATTTTTGTTAAATTTAACATCATTTTAGTCAATAGCCCGAAAATCTGACAACCAGACTTACCAAGAGGTATCGTATTACCCAGTACTAACTGGGTTGTGGAGGTCAGTTAGGCTACATGCGCTTAGAATGGAAGCCGACTCCAAAATGATTGGGAAAAGGCAAGGCAGATGATGATGCCCACTGCTTTCAAAACGGTGAAAGAAAACATCGTGAGAAAACCGCCATGTTCATGACTAACAAAAAATCGAAGACATGAGACATCTACACATGCGCACTCGTCCTGCGTGTTGGATTTATAGCCCATCCCCTCTCATAGAGAGGAGGCTTGTATCCCAGCAGTGGGAACATTATAGACTGATCCTACTGCTAAAACTAAGCACTCCGTTTTTTTTTAGGTTATTCATCAAACATTTAGCGCCTTTCAACGTTCTCTATGTTATGTCAATGCAATTATTAATGCGATGAACATCTACTGAATTGGGAAACAAGGTGAGTCAACTGTTTTTTCAAACAATCTGATTTGTTAATGCAAGAAATAATAATTCAGAAATATCCTTGAATTAACTTTGTTCTTGCCGTAAGATTTGAATTTTCGACTAAGTCAGATGATACCAGACACCATTTTTTGTTTACTTCTAGGCTTTTCTTCGAGGTATCGGGCTATTTTTATGGTTTACAAAGGATTAAGTAGTACTAACGATTTACTATTTATGCTGTGAGAAACATAACACAAAACATCATCATTCATCATTCATATCATTCTACATAACTGTTGAAGAGGCTGAGACGGCGTGTATACAGCTTATGAAGAACAAGAATTGTCTAAGTATGAATGTGAATTTTTAAATGTTTTATGACTGTTGTAACCAATACTGGTCGAAACCTAAATGTTATTTAGCAGAGCCCAATTGCCTATCTTGCGACAAGTTCCATAACAAAATGAGTATTCTCATTACATAAAATGTTACAGTCACAATTATTATTATACCTACCTCACAATTACAAAAGATTCAAAACCGCGTTTCTGGTAAAGCATTCATAGAAATTTTATGACATTAAGAACAGTCTTATCAAATCCAAAAAAAACAGTCCTTTTGGCAAAGTCGCTATCGTTTTTCTACGAGAAAATCGCATTTGAATATTTATGCTCAATCTACTTACCTAATAGAGAAGTATGGAAGAAGACATGCTGACATGCCAAATGAATTAGTACAAGGGGAAGAGAATGATAATAATGATGACGTAACTACGCCTAATAAATAATTATATCAAACAAAGTAAGTAGGTACCCCGAGCCGACGTATATCAACTGTTTTTCTTTGCAGAGAGTCAAGAACATCTTTGCAAGAACGTTCTACAAGGAAATCGCTCGTTCAGTAAGATGAACGCATGTGGCTTGTTCTATGTAGACGCTAGGCTACCTATGTATTTGCTTGGAGTGATCAGTCAGTACGTTTTCACACAGTTGCAATTCTATTTTCTGTAAAATAAATATTTGTGAGAGTTGCACCTTACATTTTTTTACCGTTTTGGTATAGTGATGAAAGTACTCGAGGCTTTTAAACCTTTATAGCTGAGACTAGCCTTTGAAGACTCGACTCTTAAAATACGACTTGAGGCTTTTTACATAGAGAACCTCACGTCCAGGCCGCCGCGGGAGACGCCCTGGGCGTCGGGGGCCACTACGTCTCCGACCACTACGCCTCCGGCCACCGTAGGTGCGGGCTTGTGGACGGTGGGCTATGGGCTAGATCGTCGTCCATCCGTCTCATGACGACAGGCCGTGTCAACAGCCCGCTCGTGTTCCACGCGTGCCTCAAAGACAGTCAGTAAATGGAAGGGGTCCGCAAGGACCGATGCCAGCCGGGGTTGCGGGACTGTTCGAAAGAGATACCGTGCCCCAGAACACAAAGGGCGATGAAGGAACATGGATGGGTTTTAGTCAGTAAATGTCTGACACTCCCTCCTGCTTCGCTCACAGCGGGAGGAGTCATTTGATAATTTCCCATTCGAAAAAAAAAGAAAAAAAAGGCTAGTTACATAAGTGAAAAAGATCGAGTAATTTGAAAACAATAACCGATTAAAAAAAAACAATACTTTCGGAAGTCGGTTATTTTTTTTGCAATAAAACTTTTTTATTTTAACGGAATTAGTTGTTGTATCTCCTTTTGCGGACATTACGCGAGCTTCCTCAAAAAAAAAGATGCTGGTGGAATACATAACCTCCTCATTTTTTTAAAAGTCGGTTGAAAATAAGTTCTATGCGATATTATTATAAAGTATATACTGAAGTATACAGGACTGGTAACATTGTTTAAGATTAACCTCTTGATACGCCGAGCAAAACTGTGCGCCGAATGCGATAGAACGCGGACAAACGCACGGCGCGACGTTTAAAAATACGTGTAGATATACGCTTCAGCAGACTGCGGCAACTTATTTTCGTACGTAGATCTACATAGATAAACGAGAAGTTAAAGATGTTCACTGCTAGGCAGGCCTCCCTCCTCATGACCTGCTCAATAGGGCCTAGACAAAGTGCCGTTCAATTGGCGTTCAAGATGATTGAATACTTTCCAGTATGTCACTTAAATTAGATTTTTGACATTGGATTGAAATTAACCACCGATTAGTTTATTTTATAAAAACGTTGTAGAAATACAATTTTTTATTTAAACTTCATTTGCAACACTGGTACATAGGCGGACTTACTACTTTTTCTACCAGTGCCAAGGTTTGGGTTAAATAGGACAATATTATGTTAAAGTACAAAAAATATTTTAAAAAAATAGTTCTCTGAATGTGTTATCCAATTATCAAGGCATGAGCAGGCTCCTTGGTTCACATTGTGATGAAAGAATAAGGAAATAATGAAAATACTATTCGCAGTTAACATTAATTTAATCATAAAAATGCGAACTGTAGCAACACAACAGTGTAGTTAGTTATAAGACTCATCAGACTTAACTGTAACGCAGCGTCTAAGTAGAACAGGCCACACACACGTATCTTGTTAAACGATGCTCGGAGTAAACGCCGCACGTTCTTGCACAGTCTTTTCGCATCATCTGCGATTTAACAATAATTGTTACGGATTAATGTAATTTGAAGGAAAGTGCCCAAATAATAATACTGTCCTTTCGATAAACAATTTACTTTTTTTATTTTGCATGACAGCCTGTTTTTAAACTCGTCGCTTGATCTAAAACGATGGATTTCATCTACGACCGAGTTTCATTGTAAAAAAGCTCTATCATACATGTGTTTCCTCGCCAACCCGCAAGGAAACACATGTATGATAGAGCTTTTTTACAATGAAACTCGGTCGTAGATGAAATCCATCGTTTTAGATCATGGTAGTGACTGGCCTGAAACAGTTAAATATGCGGAACTTGCTCTAAACTCAGTGATGAAATGGCTGTCAATAATATCCTTACTTAATATCTACCGAAGAGCGTCAGGAGAGACTTGATGCTGTTCAAGAACATCAGGCTTCAACTCGCTCCGTGGAAACCTCTTCGCATCGCGAAGCACGCCTGCGTTCTCAGCGTATTTACGCATCTAGATCCAGGTCTCTAGAGACCAGTGAAGAATATAATGCGCGACTGACCGCTGATCGTGAACGTCACGCATTGCCTCGCGAGTCGGAGACGTTCACGATGGATAGAGAATTGCGCTTCGACATCAGACGTATCAGATCTTCGATTGACGACCCCGTTGTCGCTGGCATAAGTAACAGGATCCGCGTACGAAGTCGCGGGCAGAAGCTAGTAAATAAATAATTAGTGTGAGTTCAAATAGAATAATTTTACTTACATTGTTTATCGACACTGACTCACTTGCAAATACTTCCCGTAGTTTCAATAAAAAGAATGTGCGTATTCTGGTTCTCGTAATTTAAAACAACACATGAATTAAAATAATGTTTTTAATCTCCATAGGCACTAATAATCTTAGCAGACAATAAAGTAAATCAATTAATAAAGAGACGAGGCTATAGGCCCTACTCCACATGCGACTTATAGAAGACGACAGTTCTATTTTGACGTTTGACATTACCTGTCAATTTGACATTGTGTGAGGATTCGAACATATTGCAGGGGGGCAAAAAAAATGAAAATTTGGAGAAAATTGCAACCCCGTGCTCTACACAATTGTAATAAAGTTTTACGCTTTTCTATCCATAAATTTCTAGTTAGACACTTAATAAGTAAAAAAGTATAGTAGGTACATTTTTATTTCAACATACTTACTGCATAACCCTTAAAAACTACAACTCTTAATATGGAAGAAGTCATTTTACTACATACTACATTACAGCTTTAAATGATTAAATTGTATACCTATTTATCTTACTACTCTTGTTAATGTTCAACTTAAAATTGGATAAGGTAATTATGTAAGGTACTTAACTATTCTACTTTAGGTACTTACTTAAAAAAATAAAATCTAAATCTAAAAAAATTCAAAGGACACCTTATTACTAAACAAAGTACATAAACATCTGTTATTTTTGCTGTACTTACTTACATCTAGGAAGTACAACTTGGCCAGGCCATGAAAAGAAGCAATCCCTTGCCTATATTTTTACCTACCTAAATTTAAATTTACACATGTTTATAGTTTATAGGTATTAATACGACGACCTGATTGGCGCAGCGGTAGTGAGGCTGCCTTACGTTCTTAGGGTCTCGGGTTCGAATCCCGGTCGGAGCAAATGTTTGTGTGATGAGCATGGACATTTGTTTCCGAGTCATGGTTGTTTATAAATGTATGCTAAGTATGTATTTACAAACAAAAAGTATCTATGTAGTATATCAACCATCTGGTGTCCACGACACAAGCCTCGTTGCTTAGTGTGGCACTAGATGGCGCTGTGTGTAATGTCCAGCAATATTTATTTATTATTTATTTAATACCTTGTAAGGCAAAAGAAAATGATAAAGAAAGTATTTATGCACTAAAAAACCGTAGTTTATATTTACTTTTTAAAACTAACCTACTCATCTATTGGCAAAATGCATATTTTGTCTGTATGTTGTCGGACTTAAAGAATAGCACCATCCCATATCTTCCCGTGGGTGTCGTAAGAGGCGACTAAGGGACTTACCAGAGAATGGGCTGCAGCGTTCTCTGTGCTTTTGTAACAACCGCACTGCGATCGCCAACCCGCCTGCCAAGCGTGGCGATTATGGCAAAACCCCCCATTTTGGGGAGGCCTATGTCCAGCAGTGGATGTCTTTCGGCTGAAATGATGATGATGATGATGATATTTTGGTAATACTAGTGCGTATCACATGGCCACTAAGCATTTTAACATCAAAGGCACGTACCTTGTTGTCTTTTCCTGGGTACAATTTCACTATTCTCCCTGTAGGCCAGTCAAAGGGGTTAACATTATCATGTCTAAGAAGCACTAACATTCCTTCCTTTACATTGAAAGTTAGATTTTTCCATTTAGGTCTATTTTGTAGCATGCTTAAATAGCATTTGTGCCACTGTTTAAAAAAACTTTGTTGTAACTGATTACATTGTTGCCAGAAACTAAGTCTATTGGTTGGAATATTAGTGAGATCTTGCTCTGGGTAACTGGTAATAGGAGCACCAGTTAAAAAATGACCTGGCGTTAGGTACGTCATGTCTGAAGGATCCGATGACATAGGGGTCAACGGCCTGGCATTGAGAATAGCCTCAATTTGAATAATTACCGTATTGAATTCTTCATATGTGAGTACACAAGTACCTATGACTCTCTTCATATGGTACTTTAAACTTTTAACGCCAGCCTCCCACAATCCACCGAATACAGGACTGTATGCTGGAATAAATTTAAAAGTTATTCCCTGATTAGCTGAAAATTTTGTCACTGCATTTTGGTGGGCTGTGGAAGACTGTAGTTTATACAGTTCTTGTAAGTTCGAATTCGCACACCTAAACGTGGCCGCATTATCACAGAACACCTGGGAAGGTTTATTCCTGCGCGCTATGAACCTTTTCAAGCAATTCAAAAATGTCTGTGTGGTCATGTCTGAAGCCAACTCGACATGAATAGCCTTCGTCACGAAGCATACGAAAATTAAAATATAAGCTTTCAAAATTACCGGCTTTCTTACGCGTGCAAACTTTATATTGAAGGGGCCAGCATAGTCTATGCACACCTTTTCAAATGGTCTGGATACACGAACTCTTTGTGACGGCAAAGAGCCCATCAGTTGGGATGCTGCCTTGGCCTTTAGCCTAAAACATATTAAGCATTTGTGGATTACATTTTTTATTTGTCTGACAGCATTAATTAGCCAAAATTTTTGATTTAATGAAGAAATCAGCAATTTTGGGCCGGCGTGCATCAGATTCTTATGCTCATTCCAAATTATAAGACTGGTTATATGAGACACCTTAGCAAGGATAATTGGGTGTCTTTGTGAAAAAGAGAGCTCCGAATTTTGAAGCCTACCGCCAACTCTCAATAAACCATCACTACCTATGAAAGGACTTAATGATGAAAGTGGTCCTTTTATAGGTTTATTTGATTTTAAACAAGAGATTTCATCAGCATAATGCCTTTTTTGGTCATACCTTACCATACTAAACAAAGCATTTTCTAATTCATCTGGCATCAGCTCACCTGACAGTCTGCTAATGACATCTTTTGTTTTACAATTGTTTATGAACCTCATTACGTAAGCAATCACTCGCTTCATTTTATTGATATCAGAATATTGACTGAAAATTTTTAACTCATCAATAGCATGCATTACTGTGTTACAAACGTCATGACATTTTTCATTATTTTTACATTGCTTTTTTTATTTCAGGTACCTCTACCAGAGATGGAGCCTCGTGCCCTGCATTGCTATGCTGATATTTCTGCTCATGCAGAAAGCGTGGGCCATGCCACCACAAGTCAAAATTCTGCAAGGCGCGAGGCTCCATACCTCTTGACAAGCAGTCGGCAGGGTTTTCCGTGGTCTTAACATAGAACCACGACCAATCTTTTGTAAGGTCTTTTATCTTGATAACTCTGTTCGCGACATTCGGCATTAGCGTTACTGGTTCCATGTTAAGCCACGCCAACACGATCTGCGAATCAAGATATAGATACACATTTATGTTATCACATTGTGTCGTTAACGTGCTGTACACCTTTTTAACAAGCACTGATAATAATAAGGCGCTGTTTAATTCTTTGCGTGGTGTAGTCAACTCATTGTTAGTCGAATTTGCTCTTGATTTGGAACAAAGCAAGTTTACATTTATCGTACCGTCAGCGTAAATAGCTCTGACATATAAGCAACAACCGTAGCCCTTGGACGAAGCATCAGCAAATCCGACTAACTCTACCTGCTTAGCACCATTTACATTTATATGCCTTTTTGTTTGAATGCATGACATTTTAATTAAACCATTAGCAAAGCTTAACCACTGGTCATTTAATTCCGTAGGTAGTTCCTCATCCCAACTGATTTTAGCATTATAAATGTTTTGCATTAGAAGCTTAGCTGACATAACAATTGGTCCCACCAATCCCAGGGGATCAAAAACCTTGCTTATGAAAGACAAAACCTGCCTCTTAGTATTAGTTTTATTCACATTGCTCTCTGAGCAGCTAATGTAGAAATCATCTGACTTAACGTTATAGCGCAAGCCTAGAGTTTTTAAAAAATCATTATCTTTGCTCATATCGACATTTTTTACGGGAATTTGATTCGAGGGCACATCATCCAATAGCATCGCATTATTAGAACCCCATTTGTGCACCTGGAAACCTCCCAGGCCTAGCAGTTCTATCAACTGTCTCTTTATTTCTTTTAACGTGTTTACATCATCATGCCCGGTAAGCACATCATCGACGTAGGTTTGTGAAAGCAAGACAGAAGAAGCTAAGTTATATTGGTCTTTAAAACGTTCAGCTAACTCTTTCAAGCATCGCGTGGCAAGATATGACGAGGATTTTAACCCATAAGTGACCGTGTTAAGTTGTAAGCAAAGCACTGGGTCGTTAATAGATTCTCTCCAGAGAATATTTTGCAAAGCCCTATATGGAGGGTCAACTAATATTTGTCTGAACATTTGCTTTACATCACATAGTAGAATATATTTTGGCAAACGAAACAGAATAAGTATATCGAAAAGCTCGTTCTGTACTATAGGTCCGTTTAATAGAACATCATTCAAACTGATATTACTTTTTGTCCTAAGACTTCCATCAAATACAGTTCTCATTTTTGTTGTTTTACTGTTTTCATTGAAAACAGGGTGGTGGGGAAGAAAAAACACACCATCCTTATTTAAATCATATTTAGAAATATCATAGGGCTCTGCATGGCCGAGTGCTATGTATTCATTTATAAAATCCCTGTACATTTGATACAGTTTATTATCTTTTAATAACCTGCGCTCGAGATTATAGAAACGCTGTAAAGCAGCTGAGAATGAATCGCCGAGATGAATCTCAGTAATTGGTTGCTTTAATGGTAAGGCAACGCTGAATCTATTATTTTGTAGAGTTATTGACTGCTTAAAAATGCTCTCAGCTAGCTCCTGTTCAGAGCTCTTTTCAGAATAAATTTTAGGAACTGTCTCAGCGGTCCAGAATTTTTTAATATTTTTATCTAAGGTGGGTAATGTATCATTATGAATCTTGTTACCTTCCTGGTCAGAGAAGTTGATAGAAAGGCTAACCCTAGGAGATGCGACGTTGCATCCAGGGACAGACCCCGCCAATATACCGCCAAATTGTGTTTCGAGTAGGTATGGCCCTTGCTCTTTAAGCTGGAACGGTTGGTTTTTCAGAGCCTGAAAAAATACATCACACCCCAATAAAATATCGATAGGAGCAGAGACATGAAAGTTTGTATCTGCTAATTGCAAACTATTTGTAAGATCCAAAATATCAGAATCAATTTTAAATTGTGGTAAGTCATTTGTTATGTTGTTGACAATAGAACAATTGACAGACAATTTAAAACCATTCAAGCGTGACTTAATAGTCAGCTGGGTTTTTTCATTTATATTTTTGATACCCTGACATATTCCCACGACAGTGCTATTATCAGAATAAATTTTTGAATTTATTTTCTTTATAAAATCCGTACAGACTAATGAAACTTGACTTCCTGTATCGAGGAGGGCACGGGCAGGGATCTGACTCCCATTGCTGCATTCAACCAGAACCTGAGCAGTAGGTAAAAGGACATCCTTTTTAGTTTTGCAATAAAGAGAAACCTGTGGACCGTTGGATCCTCGTGGGCTCGATGGACCTTGTTCATTATGATCTTCGTGCAGTAATGTATTATGGGCCTTTTTACAAACCATACATTTAAAATTGAATTTGCAAGTTACATCTTTTGCATGTTCATTAAGACACACCTTGCATATATTATGCTTTTGTATAAAGTCCCACCTATCCTTTACTGCAGCTAATTTGAAACTTGCACAGGTATATAGTCTATGAGAAGAATTGCAAAACTTACATTGTTGCTTCACGGAGACCGACTTCTGCTTCTGCTTATTTACAGCAGTTGCAGTAGCGGCACAGGAGACCACAGACTTGTGCTCCTTTCGCTCAGGTTGCAAATCCTTGTGTGTCACCGTTTCAAGGGCAACCGCGCGACCCTCTAGAAATGACAACAAATCCTCTAATGAAGGCATTTCAGTTTTACTACGTTTTTCAAGATAAAAGGCCCTGACTGTGTAGAAGTCAAGTTTTTTCTGAAGGAGACAAACTAATATAGTGTCCCATTTTTCTGTTGGTTGTTGCAAGTTATCTAAAGCGCTCAAATGCTGTCTAATTTGTGATAACAGTGCACGTATACTGGCAGCATTTGGTTTTTTAATAATAGACAAATCTAGTATAGCATTGACGTGGTGGGAAACAATTTTGACTTTATTATGGAACCTTTGTTTTAATAAATTTAAAGCTACAGTATAGTTAGCATCTGTTAAAGGTAAATGTTTAATAACCTCTAAAGCTTCACCTGTCAAATAAGTGGTTAAATAATACAGTTTATCACATGGGGATAATGATGCATTATTGTCTACTACAGAGGTAAACATGTTTATAAATGGGATGTACTCACTTGTTTCTCCATTAAACTCTTTAATATTAATCCTCGGCAGCCTTTGGGATTTCCCATTTTGTTGGCCTTGGTTAGAATTTTCTTTCGACTGACCCGGCCCTGGTTGCATTAATTAATGAATTTAGTTTTGCTAACACTGAGCAATATTTATCATCTATTTCGTCAAAATCTTCTGTATGGGGCTCAGATTCTTCATCGATCAAAGATTGTATATCAATATTTAGCCCCTCATATTCTTCAAATGACTTCATTAACCTATCTCTTTTCTTAATTAAAGAATCATAGTCACTAGATCCAGCTTCCTCACCTGATACAAATGATTGCATTTTTGTAATAATGCTTTTGCGATGGCCACGGGCTGCGATCAGCCGCTTCATATTATCTTTATGCTTAGACATCCTTTAGTAATTTCACTGTGGATTACAATTTGTACAAAGTTGTATAACCAATACACTGTTTTTTACAATTTTTCCGTAATATCGTGAACAAATCACTGGTTAGAAACGTGAAAATCACTGGTAAGAAATGGCGTCTATGACTAAACAAAGTAAAAATGGCGTCGAACGAAAAGCGGGGAGACCGACCAAACAAACAACACTCGTGCACTTCCGTAAACACTCGGCAAAAGTCGTAGGTTATGCGCCAGATTCTATAGGATCGGCAATCACGTGACACACTTGGTCGTATTCGGATATTCGTAGTTCGTTCTTTGCACCGCAGCACACTAGCTCCAATCTACCGACGGGATCGTAAACCGGAACACAAACACGTACAAAGCGCAAAATTGAAACGCAATTTATGTCGTCGTCGAACGAAACGTCAAAAGGCGATCGGAATTTGTTTGGCGAATTTCGTAGGCTCTCGAGTTAGTACCTCTGGGTTTTGTAGATAATATGGCTCCGAATCACCGTGAATATAGTCACGATAGCGTTCCAGCTCCACAAACCAAACAGCCAATCATGCGCAGCGATCTGTACACGTCATTCCATCTTCTATCCCTTTCCTTCTTGTAGGAATTTATCAATGGGTCTACTCTAAGATAGGTAATTAGGTTAGGTATCGATGACCAATTAACTTTTCAGATGAATCTAAGTAAATAACGCACTTGTTATTGGACAGAGCGTATATCGAGGACACACAAGTATGGCTATAATGCAGCAAACTGGAAATAGATTTATGGATCCAAGTTCCGTCCTCAGGACACGTGCCGTTCCTACACGACACACGGTCTAATTTCTTGCGGACTTTTCGAAGATATTGCTTCTTCCGCAGGAAAGCTCCCAGCACAGGAACTATAATGAGTGATAGCCACTTACCAACAATTGCTTGGCAATCTATATTCCGAACGACTCCCCGGTCGTTGGTTATCACAATGGCGTCTCACCTTACTTATAAAAGGCTGAAGGACCATCAATTCATGTGCGTATTCTGGTTCTCGTAATTTAAAACAACACATGAATTAAAATAATGTTTTTAATCTCCATAGGCACTAATAATCTTAGCAGACAATAAAGTAAATCAATTAATAAAGAGACGAGGCTATAGGCCCTACTCCACATGCGACTTATAGAAGACGACAGTTCTATTTTGACGTTTGACATTGTGTGAGGATTCGAACAAAGAATATCATCTCAAATAAACCTAAAGAGCGTAGAAATGCTTCAAGAATATGATACGATACCTTAGGACAATAATACATTCAAGTTAGACTTTTTATTCCTAAAGCACGGGGCTTTGCACAAATATCGGGGTCCTCGTTCAGGCAAGTTGTGATGGGTCTGTACCGATCAGTGCGGGTGAAGTACCTGGCGCCAATACTTTCTATATGCGCTCGCAAATAAAGAAATGGTTGCAGGAAAACATAGCACGCACCCGCAACCTTCAAGTGTAAGTGTCACCGACTTACCAATACTTCGAAAATCTGTTTATACAGATCGTAAGCTTTCAAAATATTTTGATATGTCTCAAGTAGTTTCACACACCGCTCCTTATTCTCCAGTTCATTATTCATCAGCAAGACATCCTTTATCCACTTGTCGAGATATAATCTTAACAGTATTATAAGGCGAATGGTAAGCACTGAATTAACATCAAATTCTGTGAACATGATGTTGCAAACAAAATTTGGGTTGAAATCATCGAATAAGACGTAAAGAAAAACAGATTCACTACAGATGGTAGTTAACATTGAGATCCAGTTCCAAATGATATAGCTCCGAATTTTCTTACTGAAATCGATGCTCTTACAGATAGTTTGGAGTTCCAAGATAAGACAGACGTAGTTGTGCTTATGCATAATGTCAAGAATGAACATGGTCGTGAATCAGATATAATAACTGAAGGGAAAGATCACATGAATAAGCACAGTTAAGGGAAATCCGGTTACACCAGTATAAGATGTATTGCAAAAAATAAGTATTATTCGAGTCATCTGGTAAAAGCATAACGCACTCGTCACTAACAAATGACAAAACGACAGAACATTGTAAAATTTTCCGTTTGGATAAATATGATTATCTCGAATACAATATTTTGAAGTGAAAAAAGATTGAAAAATAAATTAAAAGAAAACGCTACTCTTTGAATATCTTTATCGAGTCTATTATTGGTTAGTACTTTGAATGATTGCCTTGGAATTATTGTACTTTGTCGAAACATTGTGTTTAACTTCAACGGCTCGATAATAGATGATGACTGGTTACATGACAAGGATCCAAGTTAAGTTGTTTACAAGACTAAGTAATTAAATTGTATGTACTGATCGTAACTCACGCATACGTATTATTGTCTAGTTTACTACTCTAGGCTTACTGCTACACAATAATCGAATGGTAAAATATTGATTCAACATAAACAGTCATCACATAAAGTTAGCAAGTTTGTTGTTTCGATGCATTTATACATAGGCTAATACTGTGAAACTTTTCAAGTCATCCCATCATCAATCTAGCAGAAACTTTTCCTCTTGGACATAAACTTCAGTGGGCAATCTGGAAATCTCTTAATCGATTGGAGGCGGCCCGCTGTAGAAATAATTTGGGGTATCTTCGACCCATACCAATACAACGCTATTATGGAGCACCTCTGCAGGATATACCATGTCCAGAATTTAAACGAAATCAACAATAGCGCTGTGCAGATAAATACTTACTCGTCCGATAAATTTTGAGACCATCGAAAGCTAAGTAGAAAAATAAATCACAACCAGCATTCGTAGTAGAAACAAAGACATTTTTAAACATATAAACGATACACGGGACACCTCGAGCAAATTCGTTATCTACTTGCAAGAGTCACATAATCTCTAAGGATCACCTGGATGCAAATTCAAATTCAAAGTCAAATTTGCCAGTTTTATGGCATTCTTGTGGCTTTTTTACAGTATTTTCAATCTCCTCGAGTAGAACTAACCTATTTTAATATTGAATACTACGTTTTGGTAAATATTTGGTAATGACTACTCGTTAAATAAATTAATCAAGCGTTGTGTGAGCAGGTAATGCTATAATTAAACAAGGTTTTTAAGAACAACTTGTCCATATTAGTTACTTAAAAAGGCTATAATGATATAAGTCTTAATTATGTACCTACTACTAGGACAACTTACTAGAACGACGATACAATCAAACGGCCTAGAAAAGTGACA
Source organism: Xestia xanthographa (assembly GCA_905147715.2). NCBI lineage: Eukaryota > Metazoa > Arthropoda > Insecta > Lepidoptera > Noctuidae > Xestia > Xestia xanthographa. The sequence continues at coordinate 1,492,406 of LR990644.1, read as the reverse complement.
GACAGCCCGTCAGCTGCGATAAGGATGACAAGCCATGTATTGAACTGACATCTGCTACCGAATAATTGTCTATCTTGTGAAAATTAAAACGTAGGCAATTATAGTAATTCGAAGTCATGTATATATGTATATGTACACTTGTCTTGACCCTCAAGGCATAACACAAAGCAGTTTATTGTATTGATCTCTAGAAACATATGTATTTAAATAGTCACAAATATTGTAACAATGTTTAGAAAATGTGAAATAATTCCGAAAACCTCATTCCAAGTGCTACCAAATAATCGATTAGATAATGAAGTTAAAGAAATTGCGTATACTTTTAATTTTGCATACAATCTCGTTATTTCGTCAAAATACTTTATTAGGGATAGTCAAATTTATCCAAATGGAAGAAAATATTATTGGCTGTCGTTCTGCTATTTGATTGTTGTAAATGTGTTGTCTATATATAGAATGTTGTTTAATGTATTTAGACGTTTAGAATATGATACATCTAATAATATGGGAAAAAGTTTTGCTGTTCTCTTTACTATAGTGTATTTCATTAGTGATGGGATCGGTTTCACAATGTTATTTATTTTGGACATCGTGCATAAGTACAAGTACGTCTCTCTTATGTTGAGGATTCAAACAATCCATCGGAGCATAAATTTCAGTAAGAGTGTCCGCAGTTATATCACTTGGAACTGGATTTCTCTATTGACTGCCATTTGTTTTGATATTTTGATACTCTTGATACAGTATACAATGTCGGCTAGTAGATTTGAGTTCATCGGCTTTATCCCCAACCTGATTGTTGATTTGGCGTTTACCACATTTCATGTCAATTCAATGGTTGCCACCCGGCTTATAATATTGCTTAGAAAATATCTTGAGGTATGGATTGGTGATGTCTCGTTGATGAAAGATGATGAAGCCAATGATGAGCAATGTCAGAAACTGTTTGAGACATATCAATATATTTTGAAACTTACGATCTGTACAAATCTATTTTTCAAGCATTGGTAAGTCAGTGAAGCTTTAGCTTTAACTTGAAAATTGCTCAAAAGTTATAAAATAAAAACATTCTTACTTGCAGGTATTATATGAAATATATCAAGCATTCTTCCGCACTCTCGCCTATTTGGATTTAATGTTTTATGGTTTACTGAGTTTATTTTCAAAATCAGAAAAGCACCCGATACCGATATCTCTGGTCAGTATTAAACTATTTGTCTCTAAATCCTAGGTGTCGACTCAAGTGTAACCAGGTGACGTGCCCGAAAACCAACCCTGCAAAAATCTCACAACGGGTAGTCCAAAAATAGTGATAACATAAAAAAAAAAATTAGATTCCTCAAGCCCAGGAATGTCCGAGAATACCTTATGTATGTTCCGGGATTCTTTATAAATTTCGAGTAATAGCTTCTTGAAAATTTTATGAGAACCACTTTAAAAAAAAGTATTTATTTTTGCAGGGCTTTTTGTTACTCTCGATGGTAATGAGATTAAAAAAATATTAAAAAATGTGAAAAAGTCGTGTAAAAATAAAGATAGAATCAGATCTACAAACGACAGCTAGGACCAAGGGTTTAACGTACTTTCCGAGGCACGGACGAAGCTTGATATGGGTGGTCACCTATCCACGGACCAGCCTAGGCAAACGTGGCTTAACCTAAAGATCGATCTACGTGGCTATTATTATTTAGCGACTGGCTAAAATGCGTGAGCACGAGTGAAAGTTAGAAAAACTGTTAATTTTATCAATTTTTCCTTTTCAGTTCTATGGTGTTGGTGTTCTTACTGTTGCGTATATAACAAACAATATAATATACGTCATTATACATAGTATGTACTGTGAAAAGTTATATATAACTGTTGAGAAAGCTGAGACGGCGTGTATACAGCTTATGAAGAACAGGGACTGTCCAAGTAAGAATTTTGTGCAAAGGAATATACCGATTCGTAGATAACACTGGAAATCATTTCTGGTTTAATCTTTTCGATTATGGTGGTCTAAAAGAACTGAAATTATCCAGATTACATAAAATCTAATAACATGGTATAAAATGAAATCTGAATGATATTTATGATGTCTTTCCTTACAGAGAGCCAAGAGTATCTATACACGAACGTGATACTGACAAATCGATCGTTCAGTAAGATGAGCGCGTGTCGCCTGTTCTACGTAGACGCGACGTTCATACGAAGTTTGATAGGAGTAATCATTAATTATGTAGTTGTACTCTTGCAGTTCTTCTTTCTTTGAACCATTATTTATCATTATCATCATCATTGTGTAAAAATATGTATATATAAAATATGTATATGAAAACCATAATTGACATATTTTATTTAAGTATCTTTGATGATCACTTTATCCATAAAACTGTATTCCGTGCCCTATGTTAGTATAATCAACTAAGACTTAAATTATTATAATCAAACAGCTAGTTAGTTTAGCCGAATATAATAATAGCAGCATGCTTTGCAGTCTGCTGATCTGTTTTCTGACAATTACTATTTCTGTTTGTGAATCAAATTATGGCTGGTAACGCAAAAATTACAGGAGTGGTAACTGCTTTTTGGTCCTCCCACGGGGTGAACAGGTTCCCAATGAAGGTCATAGGAATACACTGGATGCAGGCCAGAATCGTTAATTGGCGTACCTACGCTAAGGAGATAGCTAGGGATCTGCAGAAGGACATTGCCGACTTTTATTCTGAATATTGTGATAAAATATCATGAATAATAAAATACATGCAGTTGCGAGTAAAATTTAAGTTAGTATCCTGGTCGTGAGAAACGCCTAGCCATGATGCAGCTCCACTTTACATCACTAGGCTCATCAAAAAACGAACAACCCAGCCTAATAAGGCGTATAGGGCAGGATGCTTGTGCCTTGTCCTTAACTTTGATTATGATCAGCACTTAAATACTTAAAGCAATGGGGTTTTTATTGTCCATATCGTTAAGTCAACAAACGAAGAGTGTGGGAGAAAGAGAGAAAGTGCTGTACAGGACGTCTATGTCCATCTCTTTCCCACTCTGTATTATTTGTACTCTGTTATACGTTTAGACTTTCGTTGAAAACCTTTTATTTTTTCCTAAGCCTTATAACTAAATGGTCTTGGTTCTAATCAAAAGCTTTTATAACCGATAACAATAAAACGATATATCTTAACCCGTATGCTCCCGGCCGTGCCTCCAGAGGCACAGTGCATTGTTATTTTAATTGTGTCTGTAATTGCGGGTATTGAAGTGTTAAAACAAAACAAAAATGGGCCCAGAATTGAACCCTGTGGTACTCTTTTTTTTAAATTAATCTTGGAGACATAAATACGTTGTAATTTTTAAAATGCGTTCTAAGCACGTAGACTCATCATACATTATTAGTCGAATGCTTTTTAGAGGGCAATCAATTTATCTCTTTGATCTAAGTTACTTGAACAATAGCACCACACTCACTCATTCGTCTTAGCAATGATAACATCAGTACATAAAGAAAGCAATTTATTTTATTTCTTCGTTGAATAGGCATATTAGGGAAATATTTACTGCTAGTTATATTATAGGGTTTGTTAGAATACAGTCATCAAAAAACTGAAACGAGGTGAAGGTTATAACAATGCTCCAAAAACGTGGAAGTTTAAGAAAGCGAACATTTCAAGTACTACCCAACAATCGAATCGATAAAGAAGTTAAGGAAATAATCCGTTCTTTTAACTATCCCCTTGGCATTTTATTGTTTTCAAAATATAATGTTCATAATAATCATATTTATCCTAACCAAAACAAATGTCTGATACTACTGTCATTCTTTCGTACGCTATTTTGTACTTCGATGTGTCTCTTACGAATGTACAATTCATTAACTGGCGTTTATAAAGAAACTTCAAATACCGATAGTACTTTTGCTTTCGTATTTGTCTTGGTCATAACTTTATTTACTATCGTACATATTCTTTCTTTTACAATATTATTCGTTCTGGGTATCGTGCACAAGCACAATAATGTTAGTCTTTTTCTGAAAATTCAAACTCTCTTTAAAACATCGATTTCAGCAAGAATTTTCTGACTTACATTTTTTGGAACTGGATCTCAATGTTTATTATTATTTCTGCTAATGTTGTCGTAGTAGTGGGTTTTTACTCTTCACTTCGTAAAATGACAGCCGTAATGCTGTTTCTTAATACGTATACTGATACATCGTTTGTCGCATTTGATATTAATTGCATGATTGCTTCTCGAATAATTGTGTTGTTAAAAAAATATCTCGAAACATGGACTGATTATGTCCTGAGGATGAATGATGAGCAGGACAATGATGAAAAATGTCATAAATTGCTTGAAATATATCAATAGTTATTTATGCAACTGTTGTATAATGAGGGGTATTAAAACACGAATGTGGGTTTATCACTCGAGGCGAAGCCGAGTGTGATAATAGTATCACATGAGTGTTTTAATACCTAATTATGTACAGTTGCATACAAGACTTTATCTACATCCATGATATGAATCCTCCATAAAAGGTTCTGAAACCATAGGGTGTTGCAGTGTTCTAAGAAGTCTATGTAAATTCATGGAAAGTTTAATTGCTTGTATTTAATACAAACAAACCGTGTATAAGAAGTAATATAATTATTTACATTTTGGATTGTTCAATTATCAAAATTCACAAAGCTTGTATCACTCATTTTTGTAAACAACAAAGTACATAACGCAATACTAATATCCAAATGTCGAACAAAAATGGCGGGATACGACGTGAATTCGAATTAACATAATATAAGTTTTTTTTTTAATTACGGCGCTGTGGTAGTGAATCACACGTGCTAGACGTTCGATTCACTACCACATTCGATGTTCTTTTTTTAAAACGAGTTGCATAATGAAATTCAGTACAACATTATAACACCCGTTTGGGTGTTATAATGGTTATTATGATACTGGCTGTTTTAATGTTGGCCATAAGCTAACTGTCTCAGATACCTTTATAGTGGATTTATAGCATGGGTGTAGATAAAATATTTTAGAAGCTTACAATTTGTATAAAACCATTTTCCAAGTAGTGGTAAGTTCATGTTTATTACATTTTAACATTAATGTATTATTTTTTTAACTAACATGCTAAGAATTTGTGTCTCTTTACGTACATGTGATGAATATGAATATTGATGAGAAAGACAAAGGCCAAGGAAAAGATTCATGGATTGTGTGAGGAATGATATGAAAGACAAGGAGTAAAATGATATCGTGATGTTTAAAAGAGAAGACTGAAAGAAAAAAAATGTGTTGCGCTGATCGCAAATAACATGGGAAAAGGACAAGAAGATGATAAAGATGAGGTTGGAAGGAGCGACGCTTAACCCGTGTAGTGTGTGGTGAATAATAATTGTCCACTCCTTCTCAAAAAACCCACTGCTGAGACACAATGCCTCGTCCATGTGTCCATGGAACGTTATATGCTTGGTTTGTAATGCTAAGTCCATTTTCACAGGCATTATGTCACGTGCTGGACGCATTTTCCCGAACTCTGTACTTTTTGGATGTACTGTTTAAAGTCCTAAAGGAATATGGTCCGTTAGGGCGCAGTGTGAGTATAAAATCATCCCATATTTCAGATTAAGATATTAATATGATAGATGATAAATTATTTCGTTTCATAACTGGTGAAATAAGGGTGCACAAAGGTACACATTTATAACTGCAAAACCCTTCGGGATCACAGATGTGATGTCATGTTTTGAAATATCTAATTATTTACAGCTAGTTGGGTTCACGACAATCGCGTGGGTAGTTAAGTCGATAGCACTTGTTGTAACACACAGTTTAAACTGTGAGAGGTTCTATGTAACCGTTGAGGAAGCTGAGGCAGCGTGTATACGGCTTTTGAACAACAGGAACTGTCCGAGTAAGATTTTTTTTTAGCAAACTTTTCCTATAAATTTCTTTCAAATCCAGACAAACGTTTCACAAACAAATTTCTTCAAACAACTTGACAAATTCAGGAGTAGAATTTCCAAGAATCCTTCCTTTTGTTATAGAAGAAACTTTAGTGTACTATTTCAAGCTTCTAGATCCTGATGTTTAGGCTGTGCTTAATTTGTCAGTGAGTGAGTTTAACATTTCCATTCAGTTGATTTTGAAACCTTACTACACGTCCTTTACAGGAAGTCAAATACGTCTCTACAAGAGTGTGATACTGGAAAAGCGAGGTTTCAGTAAGATGAGCGCGTGTGGCTTGTTCGATGTAGACGCTATGCTACCTATACGTTTGATGAGTCTTCTCACTAATTACATTATTGTACTGTTGCAATTTACTTTTCTGTAAAATTTGTATTTGTATGTTTGAAATAAACACTGTTTTCGCTGACGTAAGTTACTGTTTCCTATCATCATCTCCTGCCGTTATCCCAATTTCTTTGGCCTCAGCGCATCGTGTCTTCTTCTTACATACATCTTTAAGTCTCGTCATTAAAGAGATCACGTCCTTTCTAGCCATACCATTACACAGGACATTGATAATTACTTTGGTATTTTCCTTTTTCTTTTAGTCATCCGCTTTCTTATTCAAGCTTTCCTCATTTTCCTCAAAATAAACTCTTCCCTTGTGATATGAAGTATATTTCATGCCAGATAAATGAACGGTTCCTGTAGAAATGTTCCTGAAGGTTTGGATTGAGATAACATGCGGGCCACAGCATAGGTGCATAATTTTATCTGGTTACACATTGTTCGGTTACAGTTCAAGGATATCTTCAGATAGGGCACGCCACGATAGTGGCGATAAGTCCCCTCTTTGAGGAGTGGCTTGAGAGACGCCACGGCGTCCTCACCTTCCGCCTGACGCAGGTCCTCACCGGACACGGAGTGTTCGGGAGGTTCCTGCACCGAATCGGGCGGGAGGAAACGCCCGGGTGCTTCCATTGTGAGGATCGACCGGAGGACACGGTGGAACACACGGTGGAGGTGTGCCCCGCGTGGGCGGAGCACCGCCGTGTCCTCGAAGCGGCGATCGGCGGCGGCGACCTCTCGCGTCCGGCTCTGGTGCAAGCCATGGTCCGGAGCGAGACGGAATGGGACGCCGTCACCTCCTTCTGCGAAGCAGTAATGCTAGAGAAGGAGGTGGCGGAACGTGAGAGGGAGAGAACCTCTCAACGTCCCGGCCGCCGCGGGTGACGCCCCGGGCGTCGGGGGCCACCACCACGTGGCCCCCGGCCACCGTAGGCGCGGGCCTGTGGACGGTGGGCTATGGGCTAGCTCGCCGTCCGTCCGTCTCATGACGACAGGCCGTGTCGACGGCGCGTTCGTGTTCCACGCGCGCCTCAAAGAGAGTCAGCAAAAGGGAAGGGGTCCGTAGGGACCGATGCCTGCCGGAGTTGCGGGACTGTTCGAAAGAGATACCGTGGCCCCGGAACACAAAGGACGATGAAGGAACATGGATGGGTTTTAGTCAGTAAAAGTCTGACACTCCCTCCTGCTCCGCCCAGAGCAGGAGGGTTTATTTGATGATTTCCCATCCGAAAAAAAAGAAAAAAAAAGAAAAGGATATCTTCAGATTTAAATTAATGTGTAAGTAGGAAAAAAGCTCCGGGTTTGGGTACTGATAAGGTTCTAAACAGAAATATGTCTTGGAACCAAACATTCAAAGGCATGTGACATCCACCAACCCGTATTGGGCCTGTGGGGTGTATTATTAATAGGCCACTCTCTCTCGCAAAGGATCTCCGAGCTCCACTCAGGCCAGTGGAGCCATATCAACTGATAATGATGCTAATGCTACTGAATATAGCTCCAACCTATTCACTGCAGTGAGTTTGTAGCAGAAATAGGTCTGACCAACTACAGGGCAAAGACCGCTTCTAGTAGAGAACACTTTTTTTAAATTGATGCAGACGTGGTTGGAGGAGGATCGAGGAGGTTCATAATAAAATTCACAAAGTTTACTTAGTAGTTTACGTTTATTGCAGGAACAGTGTAGTGTTCAAATAGAATTAGTTTATATTTATCAAGTCGAGTGACAACACATAGCGGAGGAGCGTGGCTAAGTAAAAACAGCAACTCGGGTCTATCAGGTTAAGCCACGCTTGCTTAGGTTGGTTCATGGATGGGTGACCACGCATTACATACCAAGTTTCCTCTTTGCCCCGGAAAGCACGTTAAGCCGTTGGTCCCGGCTGTCAAATTTAGATCTTTGACAGTTGTTAAATACTAGTCAGTGGCCTGAAAGTCTGACGACCAGTCCCATGGGGTATCGTATAACTCACTACTAACTGGTTTGTGAAGGTCAAGTAGGCAGACGCTCTATGTAAAGTACTGGTATTCAGCTGCATTCGGTTAGACTTGAAGCCGACCCCAACATAGTTGGGAAAGGCTAGGCAGATGATTATTAAATAAATGATGCGTGGCTCTTATATCGAATTAATTTAGATTGTCATCGACACAAGAAAAGAAAAGAAGAAGATTGAATTAGAAAAATCGAACTGTAACAAAGCAAGCGTGTAGGCGGTGATGACGCTACTTATCTGAAAAGGTAACGTGGCATCGATGACGAATAAACCATAGGCGTTGAACTTGCTGAACGATGTTATCTGCTGGCGTTGTATGTTCTTGTATACTCTTCTTTGTGTCTCTGTAAAGGCAAACACTGAGTTTGATACATACTTTACAACACTAACAAATATAAGTACTTTTGCGTTTTGGTTTGGTCTTGTTGGAACTTACCACGCCATCATGGTCTTTCAATACAATGAGGAATTTTCCACTGACGTTTTGTCACAACGCTTCAGTATATACATTTATCAATAGAGTGCGCTGATCAGCTTTGGGAATATTTTTTTAAGCGGCGTTCTAGTAAAATCCAATGATAAAAGAATTTACTACGTATTATATCTTTTAGTAGGGCAAAAAAAAAACTCTCCTAGATAAATGTCAAACTCATTGTATAGTAAAATGTATTTATTATTAAATTTTTGTATTTAAAGTGAGAACTGAGAACCTTTTTTCTGTCATACATTTAATTAACCTAAAAAGTCTACAACTACAAGTTTTTGCATGGTTTTTACTATTATTCTTCTGAGTGTTTTTGCGTTACGTCTAAACTCCTGGTGCATCGAGTCGAGCTTAGGTTTCTCCGTACTTCAGTTAAGGCTTTGTGGACATAAATACGAGCCATTTTATTATTCCCAAGGTTGATCAGCGCCATAAATGATAAATGATAAATGATGTTTATTTTGCAAGTAGGTTTTTACAAACACTTTTACACGTCATTTTTTAAAACTAGATGGGGCCGGTGTTTCGTACCTGACTACTCTGAGAAGAAACAGCCGAAACAAACTCAGAGGTCATAGTCTCTTTTAAAGTCCAGACAATCTTGCTCAATTCACATGAGGACTATGCAGATTAGTGTCTGAGATGGTCTTTTGAAGAAAGAACCATACAGATTTGAGTGGACCTGTCCAGTCAGTGCAAGCATTTGTCAGTTAACGTGTAGCTCGACTTATAACTCAAGGAGCTCAACGAAACGACGAACAATAGCAAAGAAAGGACATTTGGGAAGGTCGCTTATAGTACTCAAACTGCCAGACAGTTGTGGGAAAAAAACAAACAAAAAATAAAAATGTGACCCACATGGTCCCCACATTCACAATAATCAAATAAAATTAATAACAAATTCTTTTCAAATGAATGTAAGTAAAAAAAAAAACACAAAAATCATTAAATGTCGCAATGATAATAAAATAAAAAAGTGAAATACTTAAAAAAATAAGTATTCATGTCAAATCAGTAAATGTCACATAAAACTTTAAAAAATAAAAATATAAAAGTAAAATAATAAAATACTTGTCAAAAAAAATTCAATGTCAGAGTGTATAAAAGACAGGAATCAATAATAAATAAGCGAAGTCCGAAATTTCGACATTCACAGAGCAAATTTCATTGGAGCAGCTTAATCCCAAGCTTTTTTATCTTCAAGATAGTGATTAACATGATAGTAGGCTTTCAGGCACAGCTTCCGTTTTATAAACGATTTGAATTTATTTAGGCTTAGTGCTTGAATTTGGCTCGGAAGTTTATTGTAAAAGCGTATACATTGGCATCTGAACGTACTACCTCCTATTTTTTTGAGCCTCGTTGCAGGAACCACAAATTTGTGTTTGTTCCTCGTGTTTATGTTGTGGATATCACTGTATTTTTTAAATAAATTAATATTTTTGTGGGCGTACAAAAGGTTTTCATAAATAAACTGAGAGGGCACAGTAAGAATATTAGTCTCTTTAAATTTTTCTCTGAGGGAGTATCTGGGACTTAATTTATAAATTGAACGAATTGCCCTTTTTTGCAAAACAAATATTGTCTGAATATCGGCGGCATTGCCCCACAAGAGAATACCGTACAACATCACGCTATGGAAATAACTAAAGTAAACTAAACGGGCTGTCTCTAAGTCAGTTAAATCACGAATTCTTCTAACGGCCATCTAGTTCATTCATAAAAAGCACTGGAAAATTCCTCATTGTTACAGATTATTTCACAAATGGTCTAGTGGTTGTAATCGCGACTGCTGAGCATGAAGTTCTGGGTTCGATTCCCGACTCGAGCAAAGTGCTATTGGGTTTTTCCGTCAGACATTTAGTAGCAGCCACGGAGTCTGGATGTGTGCCCAGTTGATGGCAATAGGCTCGTCCCTAATAACATGGGACTTAAACTTATCTGGCAAAATGTGGGTGCACTATTTAATTAGGTACACCTCAACACAACAAAATTCACTTATTTCTACACAATGGGCCAGCCAGGCGGGTAGGTGGCATCAATAAATTGCAAATCTAGTTAGAGTATTGGAAAGTAATGGACACGTATTATTTGTTTTTGTAAATCAATGAATATTGTTTTACAAAGATAAAACGCATCAAAACTCGGGAGTGGAGGCGCGTGACGTATTGAAAATTTTAAAAGCAAGCCCAATTCATTGGTACAAGTGGCGAGTATACACTGAGTGTATACTCGCCACTTGTACTCACACATTGCAAAGCAATGAAAGGTGGGTATATAGGGTTTGGGGCGACCGGACCGGATGATGACGCCATGTGTTCATTCCGGCGTAACATCTGGTCGGTGCCTGACAATCACACTGAGGGTCATTGGACTCAAGGTGGATCAAGCGTGTGATCCAATACCAGAAATGGGGGCAATCATCCCCCAAGACCGTAGATCGTATCTTCGTTAATTTTGGTTTACGTAACAAAAGAAAAAATACGGGTCACAAAAGCCTATAATATAATGCCTAACAGTTACCTGAACATCTTTCAGATTTCTTAAGCATGGTACAAACACTTTTAACTTCAGTCATGGTTGCATAGAATCTCTCGCTTTCAATGCTGAGGATGATTTGTAAAGCCGTGCTCTTGATCAGCCAAGATTGTGATGTTAATGCAAATATTGCGAACTGAAACGAGAAGGTGGGTATTTAGTCATCATAAACTAGCAAAAGCCCGCGGCTTCGCCCGCGTGTAGTTCGGTAATTATCCCACGGGATCATACTACTGGGATAAAAAAGTATCCTATGTGTTAATTCGGGTTATAAACTATCTGTGTGTCAAATTTCGTCTAAATCCGGTCAGTAGTTTTTGCGTGAGGAGCTTGTGGCTAAATAATAACAGCCGCTCGGGCCGATCGTCAGGTTAAGCCGTGCTTGCCTAGGTTGGCCTGTGGACGGTGACCACCCGTTACATACCGAGTTTCCTCCGTGCCTCAGAAAGCACGTTAAGCCGTTGGTCCCGGCTGTCATTTGTAGATCTTTGACAGTCGTTAGGTAGTCAGAGGCCCAAAAAGTCTGACAACCAGTTTTACCAAGGGGTATCGAGTAATAACTCGGTACTAACTGGGTTGTGGAGGTCAGATAGGCAGTCGCTCCATGTAAAATACTGGTATTCAGCTGCATCCGGTAAAACTGGAAGCCGACCCCAACATAGTTGGGAAAAGGCTAGGTAGATGATGAGTTTTTGCGTGAGAGAGTAACAAACATTCATACATCCTCACAAACTTAGGCATTTATAATATTAGTAGAAATTATCAAATAAAATAGATAAAGACAATTCAGGCATATAACCTACAGTGATTTCACAACTATTTTATCTCCGACAACAGTAACTATTATTATAATTAGAAAAGACTACAAAAATGCAAAATCATAGGTATCATAGATGTGCAGTTCATGGTACCGTTGCCAAGAAAGAAAATTTGTATCGATATGTCAAATTTGGTACATTTAGTTCTGTGATTTTACGTCCACACAAATAAGTAAGTTGAAGTGTAATATAATTGTGAAAATACTGTAACCTTATATTTGCTACATTCCTTATCTAACGACCCACCCCAGCTTTGCACGGGTGAAATGTATATATACGTATATAAACCATTCTCTTGAATCAGTCTATATATTGCTGAAAAATCCGTTGCGCAGTTTAAAATATCTAAGCGTACAAACAGCAGGAGCGGCTTTGTCATAGACTATGTAAAGATAAGTTAAGTAGAAGTAGAGTACACTAAGAATGTACACATCGACATAAAAAAACAATAGTTAAGTAATTCACACGTAGTACTCGTACGTTCAATTCATTTCATAAAATAATAAACATGTACTTACTTCTGCTCCACTGTCGGCCAATATTTGTTTCATTTGTAGTAATATCGCTACAGTCATTAATCCATGGCAGACTGTGTGTATTATATAATATACAATCTAAAAGTAAACATACTTGTATTTTTTGTACATGTTTATCATAGGATTTTACTTTAAAGGTTTATGGGAACCCCAATATACTGAAATTGGGTTGTGATATACAGCAGAACACAGGACAGTTATTTTACCCCTGACTAGCTTCTACCCGCGATTTCGCCCGTTTTAAAACACATCGATGCCGCTGCTTTCAATCAGTTAGAGCATTTTTGAAATAGGATAATTAGTAGATATTTTGCATCACTGTCAAAATTAAAGTGATTTCTATTTTCATTCATAAGAGGTTGCTGGTACTTGCTGTCAGAGTTTAAATAACGGCACACAGTAAGGTTATGAATTACTCACCAATAGACGAAACGTTTTCTCGAAAATCCTATAAGCTTCCAGAATGTTTAGGTACAAATCATACATTAGTTCCAAATGTGACTCATTACTGAAATCTCCTTTGTTGTTTGTTAGTTGCACGCTCTTAATCCATACCTTAAGCGTTTTCCTCAACAAAATAATGACAAATGTAGCATAAACGATGTTAATATCCAAAGAAATGCTGGTATAGGCTGAGACAAGGTCAAGAATATTGCCAAAAGAGAAATGTAAGCCGTAATAGACAGAGCCCCCAAGGTACAGGATATTTAAGATAATGACGTAAGCCCAGTTGGCAGTAACCAAGCTTTTGAGAAGTTTACCATCGATTCTGAAAACTCTATGCACATGCTGGATTTTTAAAACTAACAAGGTATTGTTGTTGGAGTGAAAAATATTCGGACAGTAGTTGATTATGAATCCAATAGAAAAGAAGAAGAAGTCGTAAAAATTGCACCAACCAAGGGTAGTGGATACTCCTTTCCAGGTAACAATGGAAATCATAAGTTGGATGAAGATTATGCAGCGAAATATAACCGCAATGAAGAGACCAACAAAGTTGTATCTCCTAGTATTTGAAGTGATAAAGTTGTCTCGAATAGTATACTTTGCGCAAATAAAAAGATTTTGCATCATATTCAACGGTTTTAGTACTGATTGTAATTCTTCTTCAATCAGGTTGTTCAGTAATACTTCTTTGTATGGCACTGTCAGTGTGTTCTTGATTATTACATCGTTTATTTTAGATTTTAGTTTGTTTCTTGAATGTGAAAACATGTTTGTCGCACTCGACGGTTTTACGTTAATTAAACTACAAAGTTTGTGGAAAAGCAATTAATTAATTTGGCCAGTGCTCGTTGATTAATTAAAAGAAAAACTCAAGTTTGCAATCAATAATTGGATAGCCTTTTTAGCAATACTAACGAACAGTCAATTGAAACACAAGACGTATCAACGGAAGTAAAAGAAACAATGACACATGTGTACTTAAAGAAGTTTATTTCATAAGACGAACTTAAACAACTAATGAGACTAACAAGTTTTTTAAAGCTACGGCTCAACTCTACTACTAGCTCGATTGCATTTTTGTTAGATTTGCCATACAAACTATTTATGTCAGTAACAGATATTGATAGATAACTGTTATGTCTGTCTTGATATACTTGGGAGCCTGGTTACTCAGTATAATTATTTATTTATTTACTAGCTTCTGCCCGCGACTTCGTACGCGGATCCTGTTGCTTATGCCAGCGACAACGGGGTCGTCAAAATCGAAGATCTGAAACGTCTGATGTCGAATTTTAAGAGCCCGGGGACGGGGATACGATCTTTCATTTTTGTAAGTCAACAGGAAATGCCCATCAGACTAAACATTTGTATAAGTCAACAGAAAATGCCCATCAGACCAAACAACACTTGCTGAGACGTCATTCCTATGTGTTATGGTGTAGCTGGGCTCTTGGAGTTCCACAACAGGTGTTCCAGATCTTCAATTTTTATAAATCAACAGAGAGTGCTCATCAGATTGAACAACTTTTGCTAAACCTTCATTCCTCTAAATATGTTATAGTGTAGCTGGGCTCTTGGAGTTCCACATCAGGTGTTCCAGATCTTCAACAGAAAATGCTCATCACGTGGAACAATTTTTGCTATGGTACCATTTTTGTATCTCTTATAGTTCAGCTGGTCTGTTGCGGTTCTGCATCAGGTATTTGTTTCCAAGATAAAAGTCAACAGGAAATGCCTATCAGACCAAACAACACTTGCTCAGACGTCATTCCTATGTGTTATGGTGTAGCTGGGCTCTTGGAGTTCCACAACAGGTGTTCCAGATCTTCGATTTTTATAAGTCAACAGAGAGTGCTCATCAGATTGAACAACTTTTGCTAAAACTTCATTCCTATAATATAGGAATGAAGTTTTAGCAAATATATATTATATATGTTATAGTGTAGCTGGGCTCTTGGAGTTCCACATCAGGTGTTCCAGATCTTCAACAGAAAATGCTCATCACGTGGAACAATTTTTGCTATGGTACCATTTTTGTATCTCTTATAGTTCAGCTGGTCTGTTGCGGTTCTGCATCAGGTGTTTATGTTTTTTCCAAGATAAAACTCAACAGGAAATTCCCATCAGACCGAACAACTTTTGCTAGGACGCCATTCCTATATGTGTTATGGCATAGCTGGGCTTTTGGAGTTCCACAACAGGTGTTCCAGATCTTCGATTTTTATAAGTCAACAGAGAGTGCTCATCAGATTGAACAACTTTTGCTAAAACGTCATTCCTATATATATGTAAGTGTAGCTGGGCTCTTGGAGTTCCACATCAGGTGTTCCAGATCTTCAATTTTATTCTCTCAGCAGAAAATGCCCATCACGTGGAACACTTTTTGCTACGGTACCATTTTTGTATCTCTTATAGTTCAGCTGGTCTGTTGTGGTTCTGCATCAGGTGTTCAAGTTTCCAAGATAAATTATAGGCTATATATAACCTTAATTATAGCCTTTTTGAACTGTGCAAGGTTGTTATTTTGATTTGATTTAGCAAATAAAGCGTTTTTTTTTTTTTTTTTTTTTTTTTTTTTTATATCTTGCCCACTTAATACCTATACAACAACAAAAAAATCATTCAAATCCGTCTAGTAGTTCCGAAGATTAGCGTGTACAAACAAACAGACCCACAGACAAACAGACACACAGACAAACAGACAAACAGACAGATTTTTTTTTTTGGTTCGTGCTCTATTGCTGTTTCTAAACCCCCCTCAATTATTTCTTTTTTAATATATTCAATGTTATTCAAATTTGAAAAAAACTATCACTGAATCCATAAACACTATAAAGAAGCCAACAAACAAATCAAGGCAAATTATATCCGAAGACACAAGACTATTGTTGAACAGAAGGAAAGATCTACAAAATAATAAAGCACGAACAAAAGAAGAAAAACAGGAACTTAGTAACCTATATAAAAGTATCCACAAAAGAATCAAGAAAGAGTACGAAGCCCACAGACTGAAGATAATAGAAAAACATCTATCTGACACCGGAAGTCTAAAGAAAGGATACAAAGAGCTTAATTTGACAAAAACTTGGATCCCGACTGTGAAAGAAAAATCGTCGGATAGAGAAATATCTTCGAGTTCAAAAATAATAGAGACAGCCACTAACTTCTACAAGGATTTATACTCTAGAAAAGATAACTTTTCAAATCTATGTGAAATATCAAGAAACGGACCATCTGCTCAACCACCACCACCACGTCAAAGATTCACAAATAACGAAATCCTTATGAAAATTGAATCACTAAAGAAAGGTAAAAGCAGCGGTCCTGACAACATACCCAACGAAATAATCATAGCGGGAAGATATGTCCTGGCACCCTATTTGGCAGCACTTTTTAATGAAGTACTGGACTCTAGACAGATTCCAAAAGAATGGGCCAAATCTGACATAATTTTACTTTATAAAAAAGGAGATCCTGCAAATATCGCAAATTACCGACCGATAAGCCTACAACCATGCCTCTACAAGTTATTCGCCTCATGTCTAGAACGACGCATTTCTGAAATCACTGAGAAATTCCAACCAGTGGAACAGGCCGGGTTCAGGAAATCTTTCTCAACAATGGACCATATTCACGCTCTAGAGCAAATAATAGAAAAATACGAAGAACAAAGACGTCCCTTGTACTGTGCATTCATCGACTATACCAAAGCTTTCGATTCAATCTCCCACGCTAGCATATGGAAAGCCCTACACGAATGTAATATGCCATTAGAAACAATTGAACTCATACAAGACATCTACAAAAAAAGCGTTAGCCGAGTGAAACTAGATAAAACTGGCCCCAAAATAGACATCTGCAGAGGTGTAAGGCAAGGCGACCCCTTGTCCCCGACAATATTTATAACTGTCTTACAAGACATCATGAAACAACTTAATTGGTCAAAAAAAGGTATAAATATTAAAGGAAGTTACATTAGCAACCTACGTTTCGCAGACGACATCGTATTGTTCTCAGAAACCGCATCACAACTTGAAGAAATGATCAACGAACTTAACTACGTCAGTCGCAATATTGGTCTAGAATTAAATATCGAAAAAACTAAAATCATGAGCAACAAATTTCAAAGGCCCATATTTGTGGAGAGTCGGCAGTTGGAATATGTTCATGAATACATATATTTAGGCAAACAAATATCTTTCTCAAAATCAAGACATCGTGACGAATTAAAGAGACGTATAAAAATGACATGGAACAAGTTCTGGAGCCACAAAGAAGTTCTAAAATCTGATCTACCTTTAAGATTAAAAAAGAAAGTCCTAGACTCATGTCTTCTACCCTGCCTCTCTTATGCAAGCCAAACCTGGATCTACAATACGCACACGAACGATAGAATTGAAAAATGCCAAAGAGCCATGGAGAGAAGCATTCTTAACTTGAAACTGAGAGACAAAAAACGACACAGCGAAATAAGAGAAAGGACAAAAGTTATTGATGCATTAACCCACTGCAAAAAACTTAAATGGAAGTGGGCTGGTCACATTGCACGTCAGGATAAGGAGAGATGGACTAGAAAAACTACTACATGGGCTGGGCCCCCCGGAAAAAGGAAAAGAGGCCGCCCCCTGGAACGATGGGAAGACGAACTTAAAAAACTCACAAAAAGCGACTGGATGAGAACAGCCCAAGATAGGAAAAAGTGGAGTGAGATGGAGGAGGCCTATACTCGTCGAGAGGTCCTTAGTTAAAATAAAGTTAAAAAAAAAAAAAAAATGTATTAACACTAAGGAATTAAAGAGGCTTAAATAAATAAAATAAATATTCAATGTACAGACACAGTTTTTTTACTGTTTTATTATATGTATAGATATAGATATAGAAGATATAGATATAGATGTATATGGCACTTCAACGAAGTGAAAGTTAATATAAAACAGAAATCACAAACAGTTTTAGGTATAGTGAATTTGTCACTTAAAGAAATGCACAGCACTCGCAGGATAATAAAAGCACAAGAAGTAAGATACCATTACACAATTAAAGTAATACAATAAATAAACAGATAATATAAGTGTAAGTTTGGCCCATACAAATTAAATATGGGCCGTAGAAGGAATGTAAAATAGGACAAGGCGGGAATAAAATAATAAAAAATATTGTTTGGGACGAACCAGGATTCTGTTATGTGGGCTAAAACTCAGTGGGACAAACGAAGAATAAATCAGACGCCAGCACATCAAGCTACTCGAAACTGTAAAATTTTCCCAATATCAACCTTGAACCTAATGCGATAGCGATAAAGTTGAAAATCTATTATCCGCTCAACGGCTACCAGACGAAAAAAATAAACAACCCTTAACGGCTACGCGTCGCTTATCAGCTGCGCGCCAGATGGCCGCTCTCAACAAAGTGTTTATGTGTCGACGCGGTCGGCGCGTCCGTCGTCTCAAGGTATGTTTTATTGCAGCGTATGATGTGTTCCGTATGGTGTCGGAGTTCCGTATGGTGTCGGACGTAAAGAATAGCACCATCCCATATCTTCCCGTGGGTGTCGTAAGAGGCGACTAAGGACCAGAGAATGGGCAGCAGCGCTCTCTGTGATTTTTGGAAGAACTGTACTGCGATCGCCAACCCGCTCGCCAAGCGTGGCGATTATGGCAAAACCCCCCCATTATGAATACCGCATTAAGAAAATGGCCCCTAGTGCCCGGCAGCCCGTCTACCCTCAACTACGGCAGCGGTCGAGGTTACGGCGTGGCAAGGGGTGCGAAGAATCCCCGGATGGGATCCGGCTGCCAATACCAACGACTGGACCTGGCAACGTATAACGCACGCACACTCCGGACCGACGAGAAGATAGCGGAACTCGAAGAGGAATTGAGCAGGCTGCGATGGAGTATTGTGGGATTGTCTGAAGTCCGAAGAGAGGGGGAGGACACGATAATCCTGAAATCCGGCAACCTGCTCTATTTCCGTGAGAGTGACCGGCAATCCCAAGGTGGTGTTGGGTTTATCGTCCAAAAGTCCCTTGTGAACAACGTGGTGAAGATCGAGAGTGTGTCGACCAGGGTGGCGTACCTTATACTCAGAATATCCTCCAGATATTCGCTGAAGGTCATACAGGTCTACGCCCCGACCTCGGCACACCCCGACGACGAAGTGGAGACCATGTATGAGGATATTTCTAAAGCCATGCATGGTTCCAAAACTTACTTCACCGTTGTCATGGGGGACTTCAACGCGAAACTGGGCAAACGAGATAGGGATGAGCTGCAGGTGGGGCAATTTGGAGTTGGACATCGGAATCGCGGGGTCACCAACTGGCTAGTTTTATGGAGAAGGAGGGCCTCTATATGATGAACTCCTTCTTCAAAAAGCGTGAGCACAGGAAGTGGACCTGGCAAAGCCCCGATAGTGCAACTAGAAATGAGATTGACTTCATCATGTCAACCAAGAAACAAATGTTCAATGATGTCTCGGTGATCAATTCGGTGAAAACCGGGAGCGATCACCGCATGGTAAGAGGCACATTGAACATCAATATTAAGCTTGAAAGGTCTCGACTGATGAAGTCTACGCTCCGTCCAGCACAGATCCAAATCCAAAACCCCGAGAGCTTTCAGCTTGAACTCCAGAACCGTTTCGAGTGCCTAGGAAGCTCAGTGGACGAATATAACGATGGGTTCGTAAAAACTGTCCATACGACCGGGTCTAAGTTCTTCAAGGCACGTCGTACACATCAGAACAAGAGACTCTCCGATCACACTCTCAAGCTCATGAAGGAGCGGCGTGAGATGATCCTGCAGTCTTCAGATGAGGCGTGCAAATACCGGCAGCTCAATAGACGGATCTCTAAATCCTTGAAGAGCGACCTCCGCCGCTTTAATACCGAGCGTATTAAAGACGCGATTGAGCGGAATAAAGGCTCCAAGGTATTTGCAAGAGATCTGGCTATTGGGCAGAGCCAGCTCACGAAACTGAAGACCGACGATGGTAGGATCTTATCCGCCAAACCGGAGCTTCTGAGGGAGATCGAGAGCTTCTATGGACAGTTGTACACGTCAACCAGTAAACCCGTCGTAGATCTAGCAAACGACCCAAGAGCTAGACTGACCCGACACTATACCGAAGACATCCCGGACGTCAGCCTGTACGAGATTAGGATGGCTCTGAAGCAGCTCAAAAACAACAAGGCACCGGGTGATGACGGAATTACGGCCGAACTCCTGAAGGCGGGTGGAAAACCGGTACTTAAGGCCCTTCAGAAGCTGTTTAATTCCGTCATACTTGAGGGAAAAACGCCACAGGCATGGTGCAGGGGTGTGGTGGTACTCTTCTTCAAGAAGGGTGACAATGCCCGGTTGAAGAATTATAGGCCCATCTCATTTCTAAGCCATGTCTACAAGTTGTTTTCTAGAGTCATCACGAATCGTCTCGCGCTCAGGTTTGACGATTTCCAGCCACCCGAACAAGCCGGTTTCCGAAAAGGCTTTAGCACCGTGGACCACATACATACGCTGCGGCAAGTTATACAGAAGACCGAAGAGTATAACCTGCCCCTCTGTTTAGCGTTTGTGGACCACGAGAAAGCCTTCGATTCGATCGAGACCTGGGCTGTACTGCAGTCTCTCCAACGGTGCCAAATCGACTATCGGTACATCGAGGTGTTGAAGTGTTTGTACAAAAATGCCACCATGTCAGTCCGACTTCAGGACCAAGCCTCGGAACCTATCCTCCTGCAGCGAGGTGTGAGACAGGGAGACGTCATTTCTCCGAAACTGTTCACCGCTGCACTGGAGGATGTCTTCAAGGTTCTGGACTGGAGAGGGCTAGGCATCAACGTCAATGGCGAGTACATCACTCACCTTCGGTTTGCCGACGATATAGTGGTCATGGCTGAGACCATGGAGGACCTCAGTACAATGCTCGATGACCTCAGTGGAGCTTCCGGAAGAGTGGGTCTTAAAATGAACATGGACAAAACCAAGGTCATGTTGAATGCCCATGTCACACCCACTCCTATCAAGATCGGAGACTCCACACTCGAAGTTGTAGACGATTATGTGTACCTAGGACAAACGGTCCAGTTAGGTAGGTCTAACTTCGAGAAAGAGGTCAATCGTCGAATCCGACTAGGCTTGGCAGCGTTCGGGAAGTTGCGTGGTATCTTCTCGTCCAACTTACCGCATTGTCTCAAGACGAAAGTCTATGACCAGTGTGTGTTGCCAGTGATTACATACGGGACCGAAACGTGGTCGCTCACAATGGGCCTCATCAGAAGGCTTAAAGTCACCCAAAGGGCAATGGAGAGGGCTATGCTCGGAGTTTCCTTGCGCGATCGAATCAGAAATGAAGACATCCGCAAGAGAACCAAGGTTACCGACGTAGCCCGAAGAATTGCCAAACTTGTGGCAGTGGGCAGGGCACATTGCTCGCAGTACGGATGGCCGATGGGGCCGAAAAGTTCTGGAGTGGCGACCGCGAACCGGAAGACGTTGCGTTGGAAGGCCTCCCACTAGGTGGACTGATGACCTGGTGAAGGTTGCGGGAATCAAAGAAGAAACCCATAAAATACAAAACGAAGTCGTAGGTATTGACAAAGAAGTAGTCAAAGACCTCCAGTCCAGTTCTGTTAGGGGTCATGAAGTACAAAATGTAAATGATACCCATCAAAATAACCACAGTGAAAACTGACATAACGCTGTAAAACTGACTGTTGGAAGTGATGAAGTTATCTCTAATTCTGTATCTAGCACACACAAACAAAGCTTGCATCATATTCATCGGTTTAAGTATAGATTGTAAGTATTTATCGACTAGTTTTATATTTAGCGTTTCATTTCTCATTTCATTTGCTTCATTTCTGTCATTTAGTTCATCGAGTCTATTGGGTTCATTTTGTCTGCTATTTTCACTTACTACATTTTCTATAACGATATTGATTTTATTTTTGAAATATTTTTTATCTTCTGTAGGTGGCGACATGGTTGTTACAAGGGACTGTTTTAAGTAGATTGGAGTGAACGATATAAAAACGATATAAGTAAGAATATTATAATTAATTATGCTAAGTAGATGTTCAGTTTATTGAATTCCTTGTGTTTACTAGGCTTAACGACAGGTCAAAGTAGACTGGACTTTGTGAAATTAAAACGACACGATTTAATTTCGAAAAGTGCTTAATTAGTTTATTATATTACAATAAAAAACTCTGACCGATCGGAAAGGGGCATACTCAGTACATCAATTTGAAGGGGTTTTGTATTACCCAGTAATCGGGTTATTGAGGTCAGATAGATGGTTGCTGAGAAGAGATAAGATTCAGCTGCATCCGGTTATAATGAAAGCCGACAGTAACAAAGTTGAGAAAAGGCTAGGCAAATGATGAGGAATTATTCGTTTTTACATGCTGATAGTTTTGAAACTTGATTTAAAGAGTGATGGACATGAATGTTGATGGATGGAGAGGGAGAGGAAGGCCAAAAAAAGATGAATGGATTATGTGAGGAATGATATGAACGATAAAAGAGTAAAAAATGCCGTGGCGTCTGACAGGGCAGAATGGAAGAAGAAAACGTGTTCTGCCGACCTCAAATGGAATGGTACAAGGGCAGGAAGATGATGAGTTTAAAAGCTTGATAAATTTTAAAAAGTAGGTAATTAAAAAAAAAAATTTGAACCGGTAATGATTCGTTAGGGCTCGAATCATCTTGCAAGAAAAGTGATCTTGTAGTTTACTTTCAGGATGATACAAAAAAATAACAGCTTAATATTACGTTTTGATTGAATTTAGTGCCTGATCACACGCTCTCTCTGCCGGCGATCAGTATCTTGACGATGGCAAAGTATAGCTAGATAAAATAAACCCGGTTCGTATATATTTTTGAGATTGAGGATGGTGACAGAGAATTCAATTTTGTTGCTACTTTTTTAAATTTTGGTGGGCACTTTCGATTTTGGTGGGTGGTTTTCAATTTTGGTGGCCACACTACACTGTAAACTAAAATATTTCAAAGAGTCATCGAGATATTCGTATTTGGGCCTCTTGAAGATTTTTTAAGCGTGGACTTTCTATTGTTATACCGGGTCCTTATTTTTCACGAAAACTGAAGAAAAAATTTCGCTACCAAAATCGACAAAAAATGCACTTTGTTTGATATTCACCCATTAAAGTTTTCATTCTTACCTTTTCGCGAATACTCGGTGAAACGTATGGAGAGGCACTAAAGATGACCATCAAAACTTATGAATTTTCTGAATACGTCTGCTACTACTGCAGAGCGTGCGCGCCTGCTGGCTGTGGTTGAGTGGGAGTTGGGTCTTTGGCTTCACGCCCTGCCGTTGTCGAGCATAGGCACGTTTTTCTACAACACCATTTTCCGCCTTGCTGCTTCTCTACGCCTAGGTACACCATGTTATTCAAGCCATATTTTCGAAGCCATGTTATTCAAACCATATTTTGGGCCGTTTGGGGTTCAAACTCTAGGGTGCTCCGGGTGCTCACAGCCTTTTCAAGGAAATTTCAACGTTTAGTTGACACTTTCCGTTACCCAAGGCCTAGCATTTACCTTGGCCAAAGGCTGAGCGCTAAGGAGGACTTTTACGACGATATTTTTAAGTTTATACTTTAATTTAGGTTATTTTAGTTTATAGATGTCTGTAGATAATATGTAGCCTTTAATTAGTGAATAATAATTTAGTAAATATACACTTTTTGACATTCAAAACTAATGTAACTGAAAGGTACTAAAATGTTATCAAATTATTAGAGTATGTTGATCTAGTCCAAACGCTTACAATTTGTTAGTGAAAAGCTATACGGATCTTCACTACTACAGTCTAAAATCATGTTTCCAACAATGAACAGAATAGAATCAAGAATGGACTCTACCTTAACCGAGGTTGCACCAGTTCCATATTCTGACAAAGTTTTGCTCAGCAACCAGATTGGAAATGATTTGCAATCAGTTCTGAAGCCGTTCAGTCTGATGCAAGCCTTATTCATATGTTCTAAGTACAAAATTACCGACAACTCAGTTACTGTTAATAGTTATACCTACAACTTTATCGGAGTCATCTGCATGGTTTTTCTACGTGTCTACTGCTTCTATTCTTTGTTCAACAAGTTGTCAGTTTTCGGTTTTGGTGAGAGCGTCAACGTGGTCCTTAACTGGTCCGGTATTTATGACAACTGCTTCTACTCCATTGGGTTCATCTTACATTAATACAGCAATATCAAATATCGTCAAGAAAATGTGTCATTAGTTTCCAGGATCTAACATGCCATTACTCTCCTCAAAGTAAACGGCAAAGATCTCAGAGGATTGAAAACATACAACTGGATCTCAGTATTAAGTGTCAATAGTGTTTTTATTGGTACATCGCTTATTTTTATATATTTTTTTAATGAATTGGGTTATTTCAATATTCTTATTGGTTATAGCGTCATCATTTTTTATTTCAATGTCATGTACGTCTCGTTTGTCATGAAGTTATTGTGCAAACTGTTGATCGTATGGACTGAAGATATTCGGAGAGCAAAACATGTTTCTGATTCAGAAAGAGAATCTTATTGGAAGATCAAGTATGATGCTTATGTCGATATAATGGAAGCGTACAAGCTCGTTGAGAAAACTTATGGTTGGCTTGTGAGTATACATTTTTTTTGTCCATTATACCAGGCGAGGTATGAATTGAAATGGTATGGTTTATATATGAAAGAGAAAGGAGTAAATGATGCCGTGACGTCTGACAGAAGAGAATGAAAGAAGAACACGAGTTGCGCCGACCCATAGAGCATCATATCGACCCCAAGTAGAATGGTACAAACAAATGAAGATTAAAATAGGTTTTTTTTTTCAGATTGCACACTTTACAATAAATACATTGTGCCATGGACTACTAAATATAGATATCGTATTAAGATTGCGGTTTGCCTGGGTAAATCAAGTTTTGGTAAGTTTTATGACACTAATAAATTATTATGTATGGTGTCGGACGTAAAGAATAGCACCATCCCATATCTTCCTGTAGGTGTCGTAAGAGGCGACTAAGGCACTTACCAGAGAATGGGCAGCAGCGTTCTCTTTGTAACAACCGTACTGCGATCGCCAACCCACCTGCCAAGCATGGCGATTATGGCAAAAACCCCTCTTTGGGGTAGGCCTATGTACAGCAGTATGTCTTTCGGCTCAAATGATGATGATGATGATGAATAGGATTATTTACACTTTTTTTTTGCATACCACCTACCAAATGTAGGTACTTACGGCAATTTTATTTTAACTGGGTTGTGGAGGTCAGTTAGGCAGTTGCTCAGTGTAAAATACATCATTAGTTTAAAATAGCATTTTGCTGATGAGATGAAAAACGTGTGTTTGCATAGATAAAATTTTATGGTGTTTTATTCTTAAGTAAAAAAAATAGAAAGTAAAGTTTTCACAATAATAATATACTATTTTATTTTATTTTATTGGTCACGATTCCCAAGTTTTCAGGGAAAAAAATGGTGTGAGTTTGGTTAATGATTTATTATAGTTGTATTGACACTCATCCGTTCATCATCAGTATTTCAGCCGAAAGACGTCCGCTGTTCAACATAGGCCTCCCCCAATTGTCGCCACATTGATCGGTCCCGTGCGACTCGCATCCAGCGGATCCCCGCAAACTTCACCAGTTCAACCTTGGTTCTCTTGCGGATGTCTTCATTTCTGATAAACGCAAGAAAACTCTGAGCATAGCCCTCCATTCCCCTTTGGGTGACTTTAAGCCTTCTGATGAGGCGCATAATGAGTGATCACATTTCGGTCTCGTATGTAATCACTGGCTACACACACTTTCGTTTTAAGACACTGCGCTAACTTGGACCAGCAGAGTTGGATTCGACGATTGACCTCTTTCTCAAAGTTAGACCTACCTAAAGAACTGTTTGTCCCAGGTACACATTGTCGTCTACAATTTCGATTGTAGAGTTTTCGATCTTGATAGGAGTGGTCGTTACAAGGGCATTCAACATGACCTTGATTTTATCCATGTTTATTTTAAGGCCCACTCTTTTGGAAGCTCGATCCGTTCGCCATCCTTTAATCAAATCCTTCGAAATCACACATCCGGTCCCAAAAGCTCTAATCAGGAAGAAGCTCAAGAATTTGTAATTTTTTTTTACCGATGTACCGTTAAAACTAGGGAGGCTCTTATGCCTCACTTGAAGTCTTAATTGGTTTATTAAAGGCGAACGAAGAACGGCAAACGAAGATAAGCAGAAGTGAAACTAATGGTAAATGTTTGAATGACACATTTCGCCAATTATGTTTAAGTCCCATGTAATATGAGGCCTATCGCCATAAATCGAGCACAAATTCTGACTATGTGGCTGTTATCGACAAATCCCTGATGGAAAAACCCAAAAACACGATTTCCTTACTTAAATTATTTTTAGAAATGAATCTTTTGTTCTGCTTTTCAGTTCGGTTTAGCAATTCTTGTTTCACAAGCATGGTTTGTGGCAAGTAAACTTATTGGAATATCTTTGAGCGTAAATTGTGAGAGATTCTACAAAGCTATGACGGATGTGCGGGGTGCGGTGACACCACTCATGTACACAATCGAATGTTCAGGTTAATATTGCTTTATTCATTT
Source organism: Xestia xanthographa (assembly GCA_905147715.2). Lineage (NCBI taxonomy): Eukaryota > Metazoa > Arthropoda > Insecta > Lepidoptera > Noctuidae > Xestia > Xestia xanthographa. Next base: position 1,465,669 of record LR990644.1, on the reverse strand, counting down.
ATAGTTATTTGTATTTTTCAAGTCTTTCTTTCTATATCGTATATATATCTTCTGACTTGGCTTTACATGCAGTCAAGTAATATCTCAGGCATGCTGGTTTCCTCACGATGTTTTCCTTCACCGAAGCAAGTGATAATTATACAATACGCACATGAATCACCAACACTAAGTGACATCTAACTCAATACCAGATTGCCCGTGTTCACCACACTAAGTATCACCCAACTCAATGCCTAATTCCCGTTTTAACCAACATAAGTGACCGACAATCGCGATTCGTAGAATAGCTACATACATGATTACTAGCTACTTCCTCGTTGCTATGGAAAGAAATTGCATGTCTTTGTCTTTGTAGAAACTCGAGTCTACAGTTCACCCCATGCTCGAGCAGAAAGAGCTTTGTCTACTCTTGGTAGAATAAAAACGGAATAAGTAAATTTCTGGTTTGTCGCATATCCGTGAAGTTGTGCACCACTCGATAGTATAATGTTAACGTCACTGTTTACTACCGAGCTGGTAGTGTTGGACTAACACACTTGTGGGAACACTAATAGGGTTGAAATAAAACCAAATTGTGTTCTGATCTAAGCTGGTAATATATTTTCAAAAATTCGCTTGAGCCCAACCAAATCGGGGTAACACAACGATAGCGACTTCTAATTTGACGACAACGCCATCTATCGAGCTAGGTGTACAACTTTTGAACTAATAATAACTAATACTAGAACTAATACAGTTTCCGCCTTAACATACCGCCCACCAAGGACATTTAGTGACGGAATGTCCTTCTTAAATTATCTTTAAGTCTAAAATTTGCACTTTGCACTCCAAAATATCTAAAACAATTGTAAAAAAAAACTTATTAAATAATTAAAATATGCGATAATGATATAAAAAGTAAAAAATAAACCTATAAAATGTATAAAATAAAACATGGTAAACTTTGTAAATATACATTTCGATCTTAAAATTAACATTAAAAATTTGATCTGCAAAAGTTTTACATAAACTTGATAAAAAATAAACAATTCATTGAGCGATTGGTAAAATACATAATTTGGAAGTTGGTCTCTTAATTGTAGAGGATTTGGTACGCAATGTGACCACACGGGTGATGTTATCATCACCGGGATGTTTCTCCAAAACCCGTCCCAACAACCAACGACTTGGTGGTAAATCATCTTCCTTAATTAAAACAATGTCCCCAATATTGGGCTCCGGAACTTGGGAAGACCATTTGTATCTGTTCATGAGATTTGACAGATACTCGTGGGACCATCGTTTCCAAAAAGATTGCATCATTCGTTGAACTAATTGCCACCGAGTCAAATAATTTACATTTGAGCTTTCATAATTTTTATCTGGCACATTAACTATCGGTTCGCCGATCAGAAAATGTCCAGGGGTTAACGGCAGGGGTTCACCAGGATCAGCAAAGTTAATAACGCTTATTGGTCGCGAATTTAAACATGCTTCTACTTGGTTGAGGAGTGTAGACATTTCCTCGTACGTAAGTGTGGAGTCGCCGATTACCCTTTTAAGGTGGAACTTGGTGGATTTTACACCTGCTTCCCAAAGACCACCGAAATTGGGAGCATGAGGCGGTATAAAATGCCACTCGGTATTGCTTGCTTCCAGGTGTTCTGCTATGGCTGGCTGTATAGAGGCCAACTGTCGTAACTCTCTGGAGGCACCTACAAAATTGGTGCCATTATCGCTCCACAATTTAGCACAGTGACCTCGTCTCGACACAAATCGTCGAAAGGCAGCTAAAAACGCCTGTGTGCTCATGTCACTGACTACCTCTAAGTGAAGAGCACGTGTGGACATACAAACAAAAAGGCATATATAGCCTTTATATGAACGATGACCACGGCCTTTTGTCGTTCTTATGTTAATGGGTCCAGCATAATCCACTCCACTATGTAAAAATGGTCTTGCTGGCCTACATCGAACTGATGGAAGATCACCCATCAGTTGATTTCTCACGCTAGCTCTCTGTTTCGCACAAATAACGCATTTGCGAACATGTTGTTGGATTAGAGATCTAGCACCTATTATCCAATAGGCTGACCTTAAAAAGTTTGACAGCAGCTGAGGACCACCATGCAGTGTTTTCTCATGCGCATCTGCTACTATTAGATGAGTCAGATGGCTGGAATGTGGTAAGACTATCGGATGTTTCGAATCCTCGTCTAGTTCCGACTTTGCAAGTCGTCCTCGAGCTCTCATGATACCCTTTGTGTCAAGAAAGGGGCAAAGTGACTTCAGCTTGCTAGATTTGATGTTTAAATACCCTTTTTCGTTTAACTGTGTATATTCTGTGGTAAACATCTCTCTCTGTGTCTTCTTTATACAGGTTTCTAATGCTGCTTCCATTTCTTGATCCTTAAGATATGTACTATTAAATTTGTTTTTCCTTAAAAATCGTCGGCAATACGCAACTACTCTGATTAGTTTGCGTAGACTAGAATACTTTTCTAGAACGACGTGCTCTGGAACTACAGCTGCGTGAGACTTTATTGTTTGCTCTAAATCTATTTTTAAATTCTTTGGCCTTTTGTATTCAATTATTTTGTTTTTCAGGAATGGCGGTCCAGAAAACCATAACTCATTACTGACTAATGAACTGGGTAGTATTCCCCTTGAAGCGCAGTCTGCTGGATTCTCTTTGGTCGACACGTGAAACCATTGAGACGAACTCATTGTACTCAATATTTCAGCAGTCCGATTCGCTACAAACGTTTTCCACCGGCTAGGATGGCTGTTAAGCCATGATAGCACAACTGTCGAATCAGTCCAAGCTGAAACCTTTTCTTTGGGTATATTTAAAACCTCTGCAGACTCTGTCAATAGCTTGGCTAAGAGTACTGCTCCGTGTACGATATTCGAGACGGGGCTTGTAGTGAAACGGCCGCTGGTTGGTTACACACTGATTTATTGTACTAGATGATGAAGAGCGAGGGCGCAGCCACGCACACATACGTACTTACAACTACATATGTAACATTCCTCCCCCTAGTACAATAACACTTACGAACTAAAAGAATTTCTTAAAAGAGATTGGGGGACGGTTGCGTAACATTCTTTTTGGTGGGGTCTCCATTCTTTCTGGTTCTCCCGGGTTATCGTCAGGGGCCTCATCTGCCTCGTAGAATTCTTCCTCTGCTTCTGGTCGCTGGCTTGTCTCACTCGGCGTTGCTGATGACTCATCATTATCAGCATCAACTGTAGCTTGGTCATTTGGGGATGAAGTACTTGCTTCATATAATTCCTCTCTCCTCCCTCTGGTCTGACTAGCTTGTCTCTGCGTGGCCGGTGATGTTTGACTCGGTGACATTTGAGTGAGCCTTGGTGGCGGTGACGTCAGTGATGGCGATAATGGCAGTGTGGGCGTTAATGCTGGTGTCGGCAATGAAGGCGGAGTCGGCGACGGCGACGGCGCTGGTGACAAATCCAACATTGATGATGTCCGCGGGAGAGGTGACCGATACCCGGGTCTTTTTACTTTCATAGTATTTTTATCTTCAATGTTACTAGTCCCTTTGTATATCATTAACTGATTAAAATGTCTTTTGAAACTTTCTGAGCTTTGTAAATCTTTAACTATATACACAACCTTTCCTATTTTTTTTATGATAGTGCCCTTGCACCATGTAAATTTTGTTTTGTTCACAAATTTTTTAAACAATACTACTTCATTTATCTTTAATTTAGTTGTTTTATTTTTTACGTGTTGATTAGTTTGCAAACACTGTTGATCCCGCACACGGTTAAGTAATACAGATGACAAGGATGACGATGGTGGCGATGATTTCGGATTAATAATGTCTAAACGTGACCTCAACTTGTGTCCGTATACCAATTCCGCAGGGGACAACCCTGTGGTAGTGTGAACAGAATTCCTGTAATCCATCAGATATTTTAATAGTTTTAAATTAGCTGCATTTTTTGTAAGTTGAGAGGAAAGACAGGATTTGATTCCCCTTTTCACTATTTTAACAAAACTTTCCGCTTGGCCATTGCTAGGCGGGTGGTAGACCGGTGAAGTGACGTGATTAATTCCATTTGTTAAGCAAAACTGTTCAAACTCTCGCGAACAAAAAGATGTGCCATTATCACTTACAATCGCTTTTGGTATTCCGAATCTTGAAAAATAATCACACAGTTTAGCAATAACCGCAGTAGATGTCGTAGCAGAATTCATAGTATATACTTCTACCCACTTTGAGTAGGCATCCACTGCTACTAAGTACATGCAACCGTTAATTGGACCTAAAAAATCGATATGTATCCTATACAACGGAGCAGCTGGAAGCTCCCATTGCGCGGGCGGCGCGCGCGCAGGGGAGGGGCGCAACTGAATACAGACATCGCATGAATTTATCATAGTTTCTATCGCACGGTCTATACCGGGAAACCAGAATCTTGAGCGCGCCTCAGCCTTAGTCTTAACTATTCCTAAGTGTGATTGATGAAGCTCAGATAGCACCGTTTCATACATAGAGGTAGGTATGACTACCTTATGACCTCTCATAATGCATCCATTTTCAACTGATAATTGCGTTCTACATAAATAGTAAGCTTTTATTCTAGCATCAGTTAGTTTTGGTGGCCATCCCTTTAAAATGTATTTTTTTACTATTTTTAATATGTTATCAGCATCAGTTTCTAAGCGTAACTTGTTTACTGTTAACGGCATAGTACCGTCCATAACAAAACATACATACGTAGCACGGTCGTACGACACCTCACAATCACAACACTGACACTGTTCGGTGCACGCGCACTCGTGCGTCGCGCGCTGCAAGCTTGAACGGGATAGATAATCCGCACTATTATCTGCGCTACGTACATACTCAATTGTATAGTTGTAGCTACTTAAGAATAACGCGTAGCGCTGTAGCCTATTTGCCGATATTTCCGGTACCCCTTTGTTGGGTCCAAATATTGATAATAACGGCTTGTGATCCGTTCGCAATATAAACGGCATCGATTTTCCGTACAAATATTGATGAAAACGACGTACCCCGTATATTATAGCTGTTGCTTCTTTTTGAATTTGCGAGTAACGCGTTTCTGCTGAGTTTAGTGTTCGCGAAACGAAGGAAACGGGCCTTTCGATACCGTCCTCCCCGACCTGAGATAGAACAGCGCCGAGACCACTAGGACTTGCGTCCACCGTCAATATTATTTTAGCGTTTGGGTCGAAGTGGGCTAGTACTTGCTCTGACGTCATCATATTTTTTATCGTTGTGAATGCTTGTTGATGTTCTTCAGTCCAGTTCCATTTGCAACCTTTTTTTAGTAACTCATACAACGGACTTAGGACTGTAGACGCGTTCGGTACAAAATTCCTATAGTAATTTATTAGTCCTAGAAATGATTGTAGCTGGGTTACATTTGTTGGTACTGGTGCTTCTACCATAGCCTTAACCTTTTCCTTAGATTTCTTTAGACCGTCTTTAGTGATGATATGACCTAAATAGCTAACCTCACTTTGAAAAAAACTACATTTGTCTTTTCGTAAAGTCAATCCGGCATTCTGTAAGCGTTGCAGCACAATATTCAGTCTTTCGGTATGTTCTTTTTTATCTTTCCCTGTTATCAATATATCATCTAGTAAACACAAGACCCCATCTATGCCGGATAGTACCCCTTCGATCGCTCGCTGGAAAATAGACGGTCCGCTAGCTAGACCAAAAACTAGACGAGTGAACCTTAGTAATCCGCGGCTAGTATTTATACAAGTGAGGTTCTTTGACTCATCATCTAACTGAAACTGGTTATACGCCATAGACAGGTCGAGCTTAGTAAAATGCTGACCACCATAGATTTTTGAAAATAACTCGTTTGTGGTGGGAAGTGGGTACTGTTCTACTAGCAGTTGTTTATTTATGCTGACAGAGTAGTCAGCACACAGTCTGACTGAACCATCCCGTTTTAGGACCGGAACTATAGGGGAAGCGTAAGGTGAGTACTCAACGGCCTCAAGAATACCCAACCCAATTAACCTATCAATTTCTTTATTTACTTTATCGCGTAAAGCAAACGCTATTGGGCGCGCTTTACAGAAAATCGGTTTTGCGTTTTCTTTCAACCTTAGTTTCACTTTGTATTTATTAAATGTGCCCAATTTATCAGAAAATAATTCCCCGAAGCGCTCTTGCAAGTCCCTGGGAGTTGATTCTGAATCTATACTGTTTATTGGTATGAGTTGTAGATTAAAACGTGAAATAAAATCTCTGCCTAACAGCGGAGGCCCTCCGTCACGAACCACATATATATTTATATAGTGCGTCTGACCTGCGTAACACACCGGCAATCGAACTGTACCTAGGCAAATAATCTTTTTTCCATTGTACGTCATCAGCTGTTTGTGAGTACTTGATAAAGGCACATCTTTGAATGTTCTTAAGTAAAATTCCTCGGAAATTACGGTAACTGCAGAGCCGCTATCAATCTCAAAATTGAAAGGCAATTGATTAACCGAAACTTGTTCCACCATAGGTTCCCCCCTGACCGATCGGATATAATACAACTTACCATCATCGCCGGCCTCATCCTCACCGTTGTCACTGCATTCCAACTCAACGTAATTCACTTTTTTTGTACACATTCTACGCAAGTGGCCTTTTTCGTGACACTTTTTGCAAGTATACTTTGCGAACCGACACTCTGATGATTTGTGGTTTGTATAACCACACACATTGCACTTAACTTTCCCTACGTTTACACTTTCAACGTCCTTGGATATCTTGTAAAGCTGGTTATCTGAAATTGTCCCGGCCGCGGCGCTGGACGCGCTAGCACTGGCCGCGGCAGCGCGTGCGCAGCTCAAGTTCTCCGCCATTTTGACAACCTCTGCCATGTTTAAAGAAATCAGATCTTTTGTATACAGCTTCTCTTTTTCTGGTCCAGGTAGCATTCCCATAAGAAATCTGTCACGAAGTACCTCTTCAATATTCAAGAAGGCACATTTTTCTGTGAGTCCTCGTAGACGCGCCGCCCATTGTGAATGCGTTTCGCCGGTCTGTTGAACTGCTGCGTAAAAGTTATGACGCTCAGCAAATCCAATGCGTTTCGGGTTGAAGTGTGCATCTAGGACTTCCAGGAGGTCAGGGTAGGGCACGTCTTCTAAATTCTTTGGGAGCACCAAGTCCGTCGCTAACTTGTAGGTACCCTCGGCGAGTGCGCTCAGCAGGATCGCTTTCCGTTTGCAGCCCGTTGCATCCGTTGTCGTGGTGATATCATTCGCCAGAAAATATTGCGAGATTCGGCCTCTATACGTTTTCCACGTTTGTATATTGTGGTCGAAAGTATTTAATATACCGAATTGCGTAGAAAAAGACATTTTAGATGCAATTTTTTTTTTACTCGCGGGTAGATCGTCGCCACTGTACGATATTCGAGACGGGGCTTGTAGTGAAACGGCCGCTGGTTGGTTACACACTGATTTATTGTACTAGATGATGAAGAGCGAGGGCGCAGCCACGCACACATACGTACTTACAACTACATATGTAACACTCCGCATAACTCCAATCGAGGAATGCTGACTTGTTTGATTGGAGCAACTCTTGTTTTTGCCACCAACAAAGAAACATGAACCTTGCCTTTGGTATCAATTACCCGCAAGTAAACGACTGCTGAGTATGCAGTTTTTGAGGCGTCACTAAAACCTTGCAATTCTAGATCATCAGTTGAACTAGTCCCAAGCCAACGACGTATACGAACATTGGTAAGCAATTTTAACTCTTCGCGGTAAGTACTCCACTCTGTTCTTAATTCTGTATTTAATTCCTCGTCCCAACTAACACCTGCTAGCCATAACTTCTGTATGAATACCTTTGCTACAACCACACTAGGAGCTAACCATCCTAATGGGTCGAACAACCGAGCTATGTCTGATATTATAGATCTTTTTGTTACAGGTGCTGTCGTTAACGGTGGGAGATTTACCGCATACTGAAAGGTATCTTCATGGCGGTTCCAGGTAAGTCCCAAAATTTTTGTAGTACTATCTAGTTTAATTTCCCTGTCCTTATTATTTATTTCCTTTTCCTTTTCTATTATGTCTAGTTTGTCCTTCTCCTTAGTGTCCTTATTTTTTATGCTTTTTTGCTCTGTTTTCAGAATTCTTTCATTTTTATCCATAGAACTTATTTTATCTAATAATTGCTGATTATTACTGTTCCATTTCTGTAAGGTAAATCCACCTTTTTCTAATAATTCTGCTAATTGATTGCAGATTTCTACACCCTCTTCGATGTTGTTACATCCAGTCATTAAATCGTCCATATAAAAACAATTTAAAACTCTTTCTGCTGCCATTGGGAAATTGTCTCCTTTATCATATGAGACCTGATGGAGCGATCTTACTGCTTGGTATGGTGCAGATGCTGTCCCGAAGGTCACTGTTATCAGCTCATAGTCTCTGATTGGCTTTTCAGGATCGTCTCGCCAGAGTATTCGCTGGAAGACAGCATCTTCATCGGCCACTCTAACTTGACGGTACATTTTAACTATGTCTGCCACTATACCAATAGCATGCATTCTCCATCTTAAAACAGTATGTCTTAAATCTGCTTGCAGCGTTGGTCCTACCATTAGAGTGTCGTTTAGTGACACTCCGTTCTTATTCCTTTCTGAGGCGTTAAAAACAACACGAACCTTAGTCGTGATCTTGTCATTCCTTATCACCGCGTGGTGTGGGAGATAAACGGCTTCATCCTTTTTACTATCCTCATCTTTTACAGGTCTCATGTGTCCTAAATGTAAGTATTCGTTAATTACCTCTGTATATTTTTCTTTTAATTCAGTGTCCTTACTTAACCTTTTTTCTAATGATTTAAATCTTGTTTCAGCTATATCACGTGAACGTCCGGCCTTACAAGCGGGTTCTTCATCTCTGAATGGCAGTCGTACAATGTATCTGCCTGTATCATCTCTCTTAGTAGTTTTAATATAGAATTCTTCACATCGTTGCTCTTCTGGATTTAGTAATTTCCTTGTACTAGTTTGTTCCTCGATCTCCCAGAATTTCTTTAAAATGTCATCTTCATTGAACTGTGCACAATGTACCTTTATGTTTTTTGTGTGATGCTTTGAACTCTCGCAACTTGGACTGACTACACCTGAAAGGATCCACCCTAAAGTGGTGTTCTGTGCAATGAGAGTGCCGGATGGACTCTTGACTATACCTTCCTTTACAATGTAGCAGTAAGCATCTGCACCCAAAAGAATATCTATTCTATTGGGTGTATTAAAATTAGGATCTGCTAGACACAGATCGTTGATGGTAATCCAATCCAATGAACTTGTGTTTACACTTCTCTCAGGCAAGTATGATGTGATCTTACTCAAAACATAGGCGTTTATTTTGAATTGAAAATTGGAATCAATTTTTGACTCAATTGTCAGATTCACCATGTGTTTTGCAATGGTTGATCTATCGTCACCTAAGCCTGAAACGAGACCTCTGACTGGAATTTTCTTTAGTCTAAGAAGTTGGACTGTGGCTTCTGTAATAAAACAAGCCTGTGAACCTTGGTCTAATAATGCTCGAACTGTTTGAAATTCACCCGTCTTGGACTCGGCTTTTATTAACGCTGTGGCTAATAAAACCTGTCTGGGTTTAGAGACCTTGCCCGTAGACAAGCATGCGACTATCGGATTATCACTAGTTGTTGAACTAGTATTATCCGTAGCCTGCCTTACGGTAGCATCTCGGCCTTCGTTATCTCCGTTAGGTTCTCCATTCAGGTGCAGTAATGAATGGTGGCGCTTGCTGCAAACTTTACAGACTGTCTGCTTTTTACAGTCGGATACTCTATGATTGCTGCCCAAACAATTATAACATATTTTATTTTTTGCTACGAATTCGCGTCTACTTTCTGTGGATTGTTTTGCAAATTGCTTGCAGAAACACAGCTTGTGGACTTCCGAGCAGTATTCGCAACGCATGTTGGACGGCTTTGTGGCTAGCATTGCTTTTGAACTATGGACCTGTGAACTATTACTGGCCTGGTGAGCCCCGGCTTTTCTCGGCTCTATGCATTCTAATGCGCGAAAACGACTTTCAATGAATATTTTAAGTTCCTCAAAGGTGGACAACTTGTTGCTTAAATCGTTAGAACTGCTTAAATCCCATTGTTTTCGCGTTTCATTGTCTAATTTGAAAGTTACTATATGGATGATGATAACATCCCATGTGCTCACATTGATGTTTAAATTTGCAAGCGCATTAAGGCAGTCATTCGTGGTATCTAACAGCTCTTTCAATGCGCCAGCTGATTCAACATTTAATCGTTTTTGGCCGAACAACCTTCTTAAAATACAATTGACCAAATACTTTTTATTAGCATAACGCTTTTCTAACTGAGACCAACATTCACTGTAGTTGGCATCTGTAATTGGTGTATGCCTAATCAACTGTTCAGCTTCACCAGTCAGATGACTTTTAAGATAGTGCAGTTTTTGCACATTATCTAATGATGCGTTATTGTGTACAAGTGACTTGAAAAGATCGTGGAAGGCTGTCCATTCACTGTATTTGCCAGAAAAAATGGGAATTGTGATCTTGGGCAACTTTACTGAATTGGATGACTTAGAATAATTATTATTGTTAGATCCACTATTTTGTGGTGCCGGTTCTCTAGAATTAATCTTATTAAACGTTGCTTTCATCAGAGATTTACATGATATATATGTATCTTCGGTGGAATCGTATATATCGACCACCTTTTGACCTACTATGTCCTCCAACTTAAAACGACCATAAAGTTGAGATTTAGTTTCCTTAAATGAAGACCAATCATTTTCTAATAATTCAAGCCTTGTCTCGATATATTCTACTGTCAATCTATCTTTAGGACTCTTTTTAAAATTTGTGAAAGCCTTTTGTATAACATTTTGGAGGTCTTTCAATATATTAACTTGACCCTCCATCATAAACAACAGCAAAAGTATTTAAATAAGTGTTAAAAATTATTAAAAAATATAATATAATAACTATGTACAATTAAACAAACCTAATAAAAGAAAACCTAGATTGAAAGTTACAAGTTTATTTCTAAACAAAACGTACTGATTTTTCTAAGTCTCAATAACAGCGTAAAATTTTACAAGTGTTTTTAAAACAAACACTGTCTGGTAGAAATCGGGCATAGATTCCCCGTTCCGTCGTTTTTAATAAAACTATTCTAAGTCCTTAAACTAACATGCACAATTTTAAAGCTAAGTTATAATAAAAGTTAAAGTAAAATTCTTCTTTTAAATAAAGTTCAAAATTGCTTGGCAAAATCTTCTTGTAGATAAAGTTCAAAAATGCTTGGCAAAATCTTCTTAATCACTGCTAACTAATGTTTAACAAAATTGTACTCACGATTGCACTTCACTCACACTTCCAAGTTGATGGTGCTGGTGGCGCCCCCTGTGGCGTCACTTGGAACTTCAACTGCCGGTTGTTGACGTTGATCTCGTTCACCTTACTGAACGAAGCTGCCCGCCTGAACTCGAATTTGATCTTCTGTTGAACTGCTGGTGGCGCCCTCTCTCGCGTCACGTTGAACTAACAATCCCACAGCGGTTGAGCTCGTCCACCTTGCTGGACAGAGCTGATGCTGCCTCAGTGGGATGATGCCCGGTACTCTTGCTGCAGCGATCCACTGCGAGTACACTGGGGTGCGGTCCAAAGCTGGCACCGCTAACTTCAAAAACTTCAGACTTTCGGGGTCTGATCCAGGGTCGATGGACCAATGTTTACTACCGAGCTGGTAGTGTTGGACTAACACACTTGTGGGAACACTAATAGGGTTGAAATAAAACCAAATTGTGTTCTGATCTAAGCTGGTAATATATTTTCAAAAATTCGCTTGAGCCCAACCAAATCGGGGTAACACAACGATAGCGACTTCTAATTTGACGACAACGCCATCTATCGAGCTAGGTGTACAACTTTTGAACTAATAATAACTAATACTAGAACTAATACAGTTTCCGCCTTAACAGTCACCTTTTTATATTCTTTACAATCGGATTATAGTAATACTGCTTGGTGACGAGAGTGGCAAATAGCCATGGTGACGTTTCTTCGAATATGTCCCTTGGAATTACACAACAGTTATAAGGATCCATAGGGCGTCATTCATGAATATCCTTATTGTTTTGACTGCTTGGATAAAGTCTTCCTCTCTATGAGAGGGAGAGGGACCCACCAGGGGGCCTAGTTCTTCGGCCTAGTTATTCATTATCTTGTTATACTTACAGATAAACACACACTCTCCGTGTGTAAGAACATTCAACGTCTGCAGAAGGCTTCGTTCAACAAGATCACGTGTGGCCTGTTCGTCGTGGACGCTATGATGTCTCTGCGACTCTTCAGTTTCATCACCACCTATACCATAGTTCTGCTTCAGTTTGAATTTCTGTAATTCTATTATAATTTTCTTTACAAATGTTGTACGGTCGACCAAGCTATTTGGTTTGAAATGCAATGGTTTGACTTGGTCGGGCTAAGATTAGCTGTGCCTGTATATTTTTATGTATAAACTGTAAACCTTCACTTCGAAATAAAATATCTGCTGTACATCAAGTGTTTCCTTCGAGCGGGTGAAGTCATCGGAAGAACCCCCCTACAAATATTAAATTAAAATAAAATGTTTAAGGACGGCTCCCACACAACATACCTCATCAGTGTCTTTACTTACAGAAAACTGAGTTCTACAATCAATTTCTTCCTGCCCTCATTTTGTTACATAAAACATGGACAGTG
>LR990644.1:1364380-1452871 GCA_905147715.2 Xestia xanthographa | reverse complement strand
CGGGGCGGCCGTGTAGTGTATAAGTAAATCATGTTATATATAAGTGTGACATACTGAATAAAGACAGTCAATGTTGAGCAACCTGTCGTTTCACTTGTTCCGCCTTTGCATGGCGACCGTGACAATGGTGTCGTATTCGCACATGGCGCTTTCGAGAAGCGCAGCGGACAGTCCGTGGGAAAGTGAATAAACGTGCCGATGTGACAATAACGATTGCCTGTATAACATTATATATTTTTATTAATACAAAAATATTTTGGAGTACTTTGCGATGGGAAAAACGCAGTCAAAAGAAGAGATAGTGATAGCACAGAATGCATCAGGAGGAAACAACAATGCACATGCAGAACAGCTAAATTACCATCTCACCACTGTGAACATCCTGCTGATTATCATCGTAGTATTTATAGCAGTGGTGGTATTTTATTACATTTATCGCCAATATAAGAAATGCCACGTCCAATGGATAGGAAGAGAATTTGAAGAGAGAGCGACGCGACGATCATTCTTACGAGGACGTTACCTGAAACCCAGTGGAGAGCAGCAGCAGGCAGCGTAAGGTGGAAGGTATAAGGCGCCGGGCGCAAGAAGAATGTGCGTACGTTTAAAAGTGTTGTGTTGGTGAAATCCAAACAAAATCAGTGCGTGTCGGTAAAAAAAAAAAAAAAAAAAAAAAAAACGCGCTTCCAGGACATTAAAATATCATGTGCAGAAAGGCAGGTACTCATACATCGTGCGTGCCAGGTATTTTAATAGGATTTTCGGGATAAGGAGAATTGTAAGGAATAACACTATGTTTAGAATTAACTAGAGGATAATATAGGTACGTATGGAAATGTATTTTAACACTATGTTTAGAATTAAATAGAGAATATAGGTAGATATAGAAATGTATTTTAATGGCAGATTTTCTAAAAGAATTGTGCGATGAATTATTGAAAATTAGAACGTACTTAATTAAACTCGGACCAACGAGGAGGCGAAAAAATATTTCATTAGGTAATAAAAAAATTACTGAGGCTAATGAATTGCGTACTCAGTATAATAAGTACATAGAGGATATCAGCCGGGTTAAGGCATTTAAAGAGCCAGCCGAAAATAAATTAATCGACGACCTATGTGAAAGGTTCAGCAAAGTATACCTCGAAATTGTTGTTTTATGTCAGACTAGTAAAGAGCCAAGCAGTACCGAAATGGAGAAGTCCAGCTTAAAAGCAGCACTTAGTTTGCTACCAGTAATGAATGACCAAGAGCAGGTCACAAAGCAATTACCAGCACCAGGAACGCGGACGCGGACGCGTGATAGGTTTCAGCACCAGGAATATAGGCGTGGAAGCTTCAATAGAGGAAACGTAAGTAGGAACAGCTATCAAGGTCAAAATGAGCCTTATCGTGGAAATGCAAGTGGGTGGTGGAGACGTGGTGCTACTGGACAACGTAGGTCTGCACCACCACAGAACGAGAGAGGTAGGTTTTATAATAGCAGAGGAAATAGACAGTATAAAAGAGGGGAGAATGTAAGTGTGATGGATAAAACGCCTGAGGAAAATTTAGAGTTAAATACGTTTTTTCGAGACTAATCTAGAACATTCAATATTTTCTTATAATGAAGCACTACGCGTGCAATTTACTGTAAACGGACAAGAATGTTCATGGCTACTTGATACCGGAGCTTCAATTTCTGTAGTAAGATACAATAAAATATTGCACAAACACAATCGTATTTATAATTGCAACGTAGTAATAAACGGTATAGGTGGGAAAATATGTGCAACAGGATACTTATATTTACAGTTGGTTTGTGGTAATGTTACATTTACACAGAAATGTTATGTGTTTGATTCCTTGCCGTGTAAAGCAAACGGTATTATTGGATGCGATTTCTTAAAACGGTATCAAGCAACCATAAACTTATCAAATAATATGTTATTGCTAAAAACGTCCTCAGGTGATGAAATTAACGTACCAATAATAACGGATACGAACAAAGATTCTTTATATATACCAGCGAGATCAGAGTCGGTGCATTTTGTAGAAACATCTATTGACAGTGATGCTGTAGTGTGTGCGTCACAGATAGACGAGGGTGTTTTTATGGCTAGTAGTTTAGTTACACCCAACAACGGGAAGATTCCTATTAGAATATTAAACACTATCGAGAAAGATTTAATGTTAGATAACATACAGCCTCTCATATACAGCGCGAAAGATTATGATATTTGTAGTTTTGATAGGTGTGATAAGGATGCGCAGAGGGTTAAGCAGTTATTATCATTGATACAATTAAAACATTTGAATTTAGAAGAGAGAATGACTATAGAAAATTTATGCGCCAAGTACTCAGATATTTTTTATTTAGAAGGGGACAAACTAACAACAACTAACATATATAAACACAAAATTATTCTAAAATCAAACGCGGAACCGGTATATGTAAAACCATATAGGTTACCACATTCGCAAAAACACGAAATTACGAAACAAATAAATGACTTATTACAGCAAGGTATAATCGAGCCGGCTAATAGCGACTGGTCCAGCCCTTTGTTACTAGTACCGAAGAAACCCGACAGTGCAGGTAATAAAAAATTTCGATTGGTGATAGATTATAGAAAATTAAATAATACAATTATTGATGATAAGTTCCCCCTCCCCAATATAACCGAAATACTAGATTCACTATCAGGTTGCATTTATTTTACACATTTAGACCTTCATCAAGGCTACTATAATGTTAATTTGGAGCCAAGTAGTCGTAAATACACAGCTTTTTGTTCAGGACAATATCAGTTAACTAGAATGCCTATGGGTCTGAAAACAAGCCCCAGTTCATTCTCACGAATGATGACGATGGCAATGTCAGGACTAACTTATGAAAAATGCTTTGTTTACCAGGACGATTTGGTAGTGTTTGGAAAAAATTTAAATGACCATTGTAAGAATTTACAGGATGTATTTACGAGGCTTAGGAAAGTAAATCTAAAACTAAACCCGGGAAAATGTGATTTTCTCAAAAAGGAAATTTTATATTTGGGACACGTAGTGTCAAAAGATGGCGTCTTACCAGATCCGGAAAAAATAACCGCTATTAAAAACTATCCAGAACCTAAAAACACGGATGATGTACGTAGAGTTGTAGCCTTTGCAAACTACTATAGGAAATTTATTAAAAATTTTGCAGCATTAGCATACCCTTTAAACAAATTAAGTAGAAAGAATGTTATTTTTAACTGGGATACAGAGTGTGCGATTGCCTTTAAATTTCTAAAAGAAAAACTAATTTCTTCTCCTGTCCTTCAATATCCAGACTTAACAGACAGCAATACTTTCATTGTACAAACTGATGCTTCAGGTTTTGCCTTAGGAGCAGTTTTGGCAAATCAAAATGGAAAACCAGTAGCGTACGCAAGCAGGGGTCTTAATAAATCGGAAATAATATACCCAACAATTGAAAAGGAACTGCTTGCCATTGTATGGGCTATAAAGCATTTTAGACCATACTTATACGGACGAAGGTTTATAATTAGAACGGATCATAAACCACTTATGTATTTATTTAACATGCGAGATCCGTCGAGTCGATTGTTAAAATTTCGATTGGCATTAGAAGAATACGACTTTGCAGTGGAATATGTAAGATGGAAAGAGAATGCGGTGGCAGACGCATTATCTCGGATATGTGTAACAAGTAAAGATTTAAAAGAAACGAATGAAAAGGTGACGTCATTATGTGTAATGACGCGAGCTCAATATAGGGAGATGCAGTCGAATACCTCGGATATTATTGTTTCTAAAGACAATCGGCCTGATCAACCGAAAGTTGTGGAGACATATAATAAACCTAGAAATTCGGTAGAGCTCAGACTTGCAAGTCACAGCGAAATAGATAAGTTACGAACACAGTCGGAAATTAGTAAAGAAAATAAAATATTTATTTACGTGCTTTCAAGGTTAACCATTTATATTAATCCAGCTGCCCAATCACAATTGACGCCAAGCGACTTTGCGAGGGAGCTGTGTGATTTTTGTCAAGTAATAAAGGTAGAAGAAATATATATGTTGAAACAAGAGGATAATAAGATGTTTATAAAAAAATTAAGCAATGAGATAGATAAATGTAGAGACTGGTCCGGACCGCGGCTATGTATAGTACAAGATGTCAAGCGTATAAATAATAAAGACGATAGGCGAGTAATTCTAAACGACTTCCATCTGTTACCTACTAGTGGCCACGCAGGTATCAGACGAATGGTCAGGAATATCAAAAAATATTACTTTTGGCCAGGGATCGATAGAGATGTTACGGAGTTTGTGAAGCGCTGTCATCAGTGCCAGAAACAAAAGTATACATTAAACATTAAAGAACTCATGACAATCACAACAACGGCACATTCAGCATTAGAGAAAATATATTTAGATTTAGTAGGGCCGTTAGATAAGGATGCCAATAATTATTGTTACATTTTAACTCTACAGTGTGAGTTGTCAAAGTATGTGGAAGCATATCCGTTAGTTACTAAGAGCAGCACAGAAGTAGCCAGAGCATTAGTAAATAATTATATACTCCGTTATGGAATTC
Source organism: Xestia xanthographa (assembly GCA_905147715.2). Lineage (NCBI taxonomy): Eukaryota > Metazoa > Arthropoda > Insecta > Lepidoptera > Noctuidae > Xestia > Xestia xanthographa. The sequence continues at coordinate 1,448,292 of LR990644.1, read as the reverse complement.
CAACAACAATTGCAACCGATCGGCACATACGGGTATTTTGCATTCCTAGCCGGGCGAAATTGGTAAAAACAAATTCCAACATAAAAGCAAAAAATGAATATAGTCAGCTAGTCAGGTAGCTACTGAACAAATAAACGACCCTTTTCGGGCTGGAGCGCCCGCGCCGTAGCTAGTAAGCCAGTCGGAACTTAATCGTTGTCGCATGCGCTCGCGTCAGTTACTGGCTACATTAAAAACGTACTGCGTTTGAGACCTCAGTGCTTTTTTATAGTGAGTTATTTAACCAAAACTACCATGGATCATCATAATACAGGTAAGAACAGTTTTATTTATTAAGATTTACTAATGTTTACATGTATTTGTAAGATTCAAAATCAATTTACAACTATCTTGATTTTTTAAGCAGTTTTTACCTGAATGTTAAATTTCAAAGTGATTTTAGTTATCTTTCCGAGTACTTCCGATTAACGATTTTTATTGTTACGCATTACAAAAACTGTCATATTATAGATATTTTACGAATAGAGTGCTACTTTACGCTACTTTCGACGAAACTTATGCGTTTGTGTTGGTGTTACCTAAAAAGTATTAACCGTTATTCTCAAGCAAATTATGAAGTGTTTTCATTTTATTGTTTTAGGGTTACCAGGGGTCTCTAACTACAAAGGCTGCAGAAATTACCGGTATCGATTACAACTTGATATTCAAATTAAAAATAATTTTGGAGGTAATTTCAAGCGGCTATAAAGTAGACTTGAAAAAATTTGATGACTACTGTTGGGAGACAGCAAACGTCTACATCTCGCTCTACGACGGGCTTCCGATGAGTCAAACTATGCACAAAATTTTGATGCATGGTGCTACAGTCATGAAAAGGCGTTATTGCCTATCGGACTACTATCGGAAGAGGCTGCTGAAGCTAGGAATAAACATTTCAGAATGTATAGATATAATTTTGCGAGGAAGTTTTCGAGAATAGATTGCAATACTTACAGATGTAATGAATCGCCTTCTACTGTCTTCGGATCCACTGCTCACAAGTATGAGGCCAAAACCAAAAAGCAGAATGGAACCTTTTTCTAAAGAAGCGATAGCTGTGTTGTTGCCACCATTCAGATTTTGATTCAGATTCTGAATATGAAACAGAAAAGGTCGGAGAAAGTGACGATGAACTCTGGCATTCTTCCTCATCAAATTAGATTATTTTATATTTTTTTATGTAACTATTTAAAAAATTAAACTTTTTCTAAATCATGAATACACTTTTTTTTTAATTATCAACATAAAACCCATAAAGCTCATTGTTGGACCCTCCCCATTAGTCGTCTGTACATTTTAGTAAGTCTTACGTACTTTACAGCAGAAAAAACCGCACAAATAATTTCGCCCGGCTAGGAATGCAAAATACCCGTATGTGCGGCGTACTGAGTTTATGTCAGCAGTAATGAATGAAACTTGCAAATTGTTAAAAATTAATAACATTAACTCAACAGCTTACCACCACGAAAGTATAGGCGCATTGGAAAATAGTCATAAACATTTAGGTGCATATTTGCGTATACAAACAGAGAACCATCCAGAAACCTGGAGTTCTTGGTTGCCTTTCTGGTGCTTTTCGAATAATACGTCCGTACATAGCTCAACAAATTATACCCCATACGAGTTGGTATTTGGGAAAAAGTGTAGTCTTCCACATAATTTGACACAAAATATTATTGATCCACTTTACAACAGTGATCACTATCCTTTAGAGTTAAAATATAGGCTCCAAGTTTCCCAGAAGGAAGCTCGTGACCATTTAATTCAGTCGAAAATAATACGTAAAAATAAATATGATCAGAAGGTAAAAACAGTAGTTTACAAGAAAGATGATTTGGTTCTTGTAAAGAATGAAACTGGTAACAAATTAAGTGAACTGTATTCAGGTCCGTACAGAGTAATTCGAGAGAAATCGCCAAATGTAGAATTATTAATGAATGGAAAACCTAACATTGTTATGTCTGAACTTATGTCCAAAAATATTCCAATTATTTACGATTCGGCACGCCTGATTAAAACGACAATATCTCCAAAATTCCGTTAGTTAGCTCGCTACCAGTTATATCATTGGAATTGTCATTAAATTAGCTAACAGGTTATGTATGGTTTAGTATAGTTTTGCCTTGTGATGTATTAGTAATTGTAATGTGTGTTCAGTGTTAGGGATTTTTACCAGTTTCTTGTGTAAAGGTCATTTTAATAAAAAAAGTAAACCGTTGTTTCAAAAAGTTATTGTTTTTTTTCTACTAGTACACATGAAGTCACATAAATCAATCAAAAGAATACAGCCCGTAGTATATTTTTTTCATCTCACAAGCCTAACAAAACATGACGTCATTTACGAGTGCCGGATTCTAAACAAAAGAATGGGTTTGTTTACGCATCAATTCTCAGAAAGCTCGAAGCTAACTGGCTTGAGTTACACTTTTATAATAATGTTTGGTTCACATACTTGACACCGAAAGAGTGTCAGCTGTTACAAGTTATTAGTTAATTAGTATAAAATAAACAAAGCAGACACTTAAAAACAGGCGTAAAAACACCCACTCAAACATTGCATCACAGTTTATATTCTGTTGCCTCAGTTTGAAATATAATATAACATTCCACATGTTGAAGACATTTACAAAACATTAGGCGTATAAAAAATGCATGCTGTCTAACAAAAACATTAATTAAAATCAATAATCAAAACGAACAATTTCACTAAAAAATCTTGTAAACAACGGCGCTGATTGGTCAAACGCGTCGACGGCATTGAAATCCGGCTCTATGATTGGGCCAGCGGCAAGCCGCGGCAATTCTCATTGGTCAGGGCTCACGAAAGTTTTAAGTTTTTTGTTTGTGTGTTTTTGCTGTGGACACTTTTACCGTGCACATCTTGCTACATTGTTCTCACAAAATATACCATCTCAACGTGAATGATGTAACCAAGATTTTGTAACAATATTCTGATTTAAAAGAGTGTCCATGGAGTTTCTTGCCCATTCTTCTCCATAGAGATCTACGCTAGGGAATGGGCAACTACAGTACTTTCACAGTTTTTATGTCTTGTGACTGGGACTGTAGCTACATTTAATTTTCCTCTTTGTTTCGACAATTCAAAAGTGCCTGTAACTGGCTTACTTGAAATAAATGCTTTGATTTTGATTTTGATTTTGATTTTTACGTAATTAGAATATACTACTATATAATAAAAATATACTACGGGCTGTATTCTTTTGATTGATTTATGTGACTTCATGTGTACTAGTAGAAAAAAAACAATAACTTTTTGAAACAACGGTTTACTTTTTTTATTAAAATGACCTTTACACAAGAAACTGGTAAAAATCCCTAACACTGAACACACATTACAATTACTAATACATCACAAGGCAAAACTATACTAAACCATACATAACCTGTTAGCTAATTTAATGACGATTCCAATGATATAACTGGTAGCGAGCTAACTAACGGAATTTCGGAGATATTGTCGTTTTAATCAGGCGTGCCGAATCGTAAATAATTGGAATATTTTTGGACATAAGTTCAGACATAACAATGTTAGGTTTTCCATTCATTAATAATTCTACATTTGGCGATTTCTCTCGAATTACTCTGTACGGACCTGAATACAGTTCACTTAATTTGTTACCAGTTTCATTCTTTACAAGAATGCGCAATCGCGGGTGAACAAGCGGACGAGTCAGCTGACTCGCTCACAACAAACGCTTTTGTCTGTGTACGTGACTCGCGAGGCGCGGAAGCGGGGATTCTACTATAATTTCTCGCGTTCGATTGAGACTCATTCGAGCGTGCCAATATCTTTGCCTGATCTTGAACGAAGCTTATCAATAATTTCGTTGTGGGAATTTCAATATATCGAATGGAAAGTTCAAACGATTGAATAGTCTGTGAATTGATTTTTCTCATTGCACAGTGCAAAAGAATAAAATCAGCAAGATCCGTAATCCCAAGTTGTTTCAAGGCAGAAATAGATGCACTAAATGTTTCTATGAAAGAATCGAGACTGTTAGCGTTAAATGAACAACTTTTTAAATCCAATATATTATTTAAATAATGCGTACCTAGTGAGCGCTTCTCTTGATATTTTTTAACCAAACTGTCCCATAAGAACTTGTAAGTATCACCCGTAGGCACAATTCCAGCGGTAACCTTCAATGTGTTGTGCGTAAGTCTACCTACCAAGTACTGCACACGCTGCGAGTCAGTCAGCTGATCATTATCATGAATATTCGACTTGAACAACTCGTAGAAAACAGGCCAATTCTCAGTTTTCCCGTCGAAAGACGGCAGCGCGATAGGAGGCAACTTTATTTTAAGCGGTTCAAAAAAAGTCTTTGAGTTACTACTGGGTGTAGGTGGCGATTGATTACTGTTAATTTTATTCCTAACACGTTTAATATGAATGTACAAATCTTCCAAGGACTCTAAACAAGCATAATCGACACTTGCACCAGGTTTTATACTAATGTTTATTTGATTAATTTGATCAACAAAAGATTCAAATTTATCTCGAATGTCATCAATTGTCTCTGACTCGGTCATAAAACTTTCATTTTTTCTTGAATCGAACGATGATATATTTTTTGATAAATCATACAATCGATTAATGCGTTTAAATAACAATCCTTTCTTTTCATGAAGAATAGTTAGAAAATCTTCCGGCTTCAGTTGTTTATCCGTCATTTCGATAAATAACAAACGAAGACAATAACAGAAAAATACCTACTTGACGGTTCGCAATATTATCGCACCTACCAACTATGAGTGGGTATCTATCTAATTATTATTACGCACAAAGCCGAGATGCGTTGGTACTACTACCTACTTATTTTATTAATATCAAAGCGAATTTTTAAATGCGGTTACCTACATAGAATGAACTTTACCAATAAATACGTAATGACTAACAAATAATTGAACAGATTTACCAACAACTACGTAAAATCTATTGTCAATGCTGCGTTATTTAAGGCAATAATTTACCAATGGTTTACGTAAACTAAATACCTACCTATTGTGCGTTATTGAACCTATACGATTTTCACCAAACAATTACGCAAAAATCTAGGTAACGGGTATTAATCCGTCTCGAAAGGACCAAAAATTGTGGTGAGGCGTGTAAATAGCCTGCACCTTTGTGAAGGTTTTATGAAACTTTAAAATAAGAACCTATGTTTTATGTGTAATGGCGGACCTCAAAATAATTCAATTTCCCTGTTGATGAATCCTCGACATACCAATACCAGAGAATTATTAGCAGCAAAACATGCCCACGTACCTTGGCAATCCAGAGATCCCACTCAGACCCAGGGAGATGGGGAGATACCTCGTTCATGCGCGCGTGATCACTTGCAGGTATGGGCTGCCGGCCGGCGAGCCAAATCTTCGTAAATCCACCGGTGGGATGGTTGAAACTCCAAAAATCGATACTGCACTATAAGTTCCCAATGAAGCACAGATGCAGGTCCATTTATTTTACGAGTATCGTCAAGATTTCACTAAAAAAAGGAATTTTAAAAGCGGAGCGCTGAGGCGCACACACCGACTTCTTCGAACGGTCACAGGAAGCTGCCCGCACTCACTCACGCCATCTATTGGCCCTTGCGAGAAAACTCCAGAAAGTTTAGAAACATGGGCGCTGCGTCAATAAAGATAGTGCGAGGATTCATCAATTGAGAAGTTTAACTATTTAATTTGAAATACTAGCATATTCTATTATATGGAGAAATCCTAAAGTATTGTTATTTTATTTTTATATTGAAAAAAGGCATTGACGCTTCACCAGATGGTTATGTTGAGAAAATATAGGAAAACAAATAAAAGTATAATAGATGTTTATTGCTACTGACATTATGAAGTTGAATGCTTCGGAATTATGAACATTAGAGACAGAGTAGTTACGAATTGTGATTGTTAGGATGAAAAATTTTAGGAAGAACATTTTCGGATTTCTAATTATCGGAGTTGAAAATTTAGGTGAACTTTGGCGCACCCATCAGAATACAGATCTAATCTCTTCGCCTTGAGTTCGATCCCAGCTGAGGAATTTTATTTTGTTTTTTACTTTTAGTTTTTTATTAAATTTATTTTCACTAAAATCACTCTAGCAAAAAAGTAGAAAGGTAAATAAATAAAACCAATAAAATATGTATATATTTTTTTATTTTTTTTATTAGATAAACGAGATAAACATTGGTATTGGTTGGAATGAGCGATCTTATTTATCACTTGGGTCATTTGCAAATGATCCGTCTCATTTCTTCCAATATTTTCCTTCTTTACATTGATTGTTTTAAGGTTCAATTTAGCAAAAAAAACATCTGTGGCCGATACAATGATTTAATGCAAACTGGTTTTAAACATAGCATAAGCATAATTATAGGCTATAACTATCCATACTAGACGTTCGAATGAGTAAAACACTGTTGTTTACCAGTTTTTTTGACAAAGACTGAGTTTTTAGTTGGTAAGGATGGGCGTAAATAATTTGTCAAAGTGGGTAGGTATATAAATTGATCAAAGTAAAATTAGAGGTGAAGTGAATTAACATGTTAGATAGTTAGAAATTATGACAAATTCTAAACGCATAACAATAACATCACTTCACCAGACTTTAAAAAATACGAGCTGTGGTTTAAAAAATAGGATTACGGCAATATGAATACCTAATTATTGCTAAAGTTGGTATTTGTTCACAATAGCTTAACAAATATGAACATTATGTGCATAAACGTAAGATTTATAATCGTCTACTAATAAAAATAAATTCGACTAATAATGAGTCGGCCCACCTACGTTTTCTATAACTTCTTGTAACCTTCTGCGCATGCTGTTCACCATATTCTCGCATATATTACTTCCCCGTAGCGACTCCCAGGTGGAAGTAACAAGGTTATCTAAATTAAGCTTAGACCTTACTTGTGATGAGTCCCAGTTTAGCACCATATGACCCCACAGATTTTATATGGGCTTTAAATCAGGACTCTTAGCAGGCCAATCGATAACAGTCATGTTTACTTGGTTTCGAAGCCAGTTTTGCACGATATGTGCACGATGCACTGCGCAATTGTCTTGCACAAAGTAAATGTGCACGTGCGGGTAGGGAACCCGCACAGAAGGCAGCATTAAATTTGACAAAATATCCAAGAAATCATGACTGTTACTTCGACCTGCTATTTCTACAAGCTCACCAGGACCCATCGAAGACACCCAGCCCCAATACCCGACAGAAATTCGGCCACACCTTTTCTCCACAATACTTTACGCCCATCCTTATCCGACTTAAATGTTTTTTCATCGCTGAAAATCACCACATTGTTCTCCCAATCAAAATCGACGTAAGACCTAGCAAACTCTGGTCGTTTTTGCCGGTGCGCAGTGGACAGCAAGATTTTGTGCGCTGGCTTGCTGCAACGTAACCCAGCAGAACGAAGGTGGTTTCTCACAGTTTGTAAGCACACATTGTGTGCTGTTGCTGTAACGCGGGTAGACAAGAAAGGATCAGCCTTGTGCCTTGCCACGATATCGTGGTGTCGAGCCGATGAACTAGCTTTTGGTTTTGGACCTCGTCGAAGATGTTCCACCTCTCCAGAATCCGCATATCAGCGGACCCATAACTGCACAGTTCTCCTCTGTGGATAAAAAAAAAAAACATTATTTAAAATACTCACAATAACAGCCATTATATTTATATACATTATATTTCGATTTCGGTTTCTTTTTGTTCTTGTCATACTTGGCCTTCGCCTGTTCCTGATCCTTATCGATTTTCTGTTTAGCATCGGACCTCAGTTGCATTAGGTCGTCGCCACTAACTAATTGAGTTGTCTTAGAAATCGCGTCCTCCAATATATTTTCCGATGTCAAAGTTAATTTGAACCCGAATAATAATTCTGAGGGACTTTTGCCTGTCGCTTTGCTCACAGTCGTATTTATACCTAATTGAATATCTCCTACATAATCGTCCCATGTATTTTCATTGTTGCCATGACATTTTGTACTCAATGCATCAGATATAGTTCGATTGAACCTCTCGAACTGCCCGTTCGCTCTAGGAGTAGCTACCGCGTTCAGTATGTGTTTTATGTTCAGTTTTTCTGTAAAATCTCTGAACTTTCCACTAGTAAAACACGTACCTCGGTCTGTAATAAGCCTGGACGGAGCACCAAAGTAACTAAAGTACTCATGAAATATTTTGATTGCAGTTGACGTTTTCGTATCCTTCACGGCACGTATATTGACAAATTTTGTGAATGCGTCTACAATGACCAAAATATACATATTGCCCCTCCTAGAACGAACAAACGGACCGAGATGATCCGCATGCAATGTATGGAATGGGATTTCTATTTTTGGGATAGGGTGTAATAACCCTTCCTTTTGGCCTGATGGTGCCTTATGATGTGCACATTGTAAGCATGATGATACATATTTTTTTGTGAATCGACGCATCTTCGGGAACCAAAATATTGCTTTTAACCTACTCAGCGTTTTATCGAAGCCAAAATGCCCTACATGGTCATGGTTCATGCGCAAAACTTGCCACCTAACACCCCTCGGTACCACCCAACGAATTCCATCATCTAAGATACGGTATACGTAGTCACCCTTTTTTTTTTTTTTTTTTTTTTCGGATGGGAAATCATCAAATAACTCCTCCCGCTCTGGGCGGAGCAGGAGGGAGTGTCAGACTTTTACTGACTAAAACCCATCCATGTTCCTTCATCGCCCTTTGTGTTCCGGGGCCACGGTATCTCTTTCGAACAGTCCCGCAACCCCGGCAGGCATTGGTCCCTACGGACAAGATTGATTGATTGTGACCTCCCATTGTGAAAAATAGGACTGGAGAATGATATTTCTGATCAGGGTAACTATCGTCCCATTTCTCTTGCGACTATAATAGCAAAGGTGTTGGACAGTGTGCTTGATACTTGCCTTAATGACGCGCAGTTCGGGTTTCGTTCCGGACTTTCAACTGAAAGCGCTATTTTGAGTCTCAAGCATACAGTTCAATACTATGTAGATCGCGGGACGCCGGTGTACGCCTGTTTCCTTGATCTCTCCAGAGCCTTCGATCTTGTCTCGTATGATGTGCTCTGGGGGAAAATGGCAAGCAGGGGTATACCCGCGGAAATATGTGGGCTATTCCAGTATTGGTATGGCAATCAGACCAATCACGTGAGATGGGATGGTACGCTCTCTTAGCCTTATAGGTTGGAGTGTGGGGTGAGACAAGGAGGTCGGACGTCCCCCAGGCTTTTTAACCTCTACGTAGATGACCTCATAGAGGGACTCAGCAGCATGCGTGTCGGATGCAGTGTTGGTGGTGTTAGCATTAACAACATCAGCTATGCGGACGATATGGTGCTGTTGGGTCCGTCTGCGGGGGCGGTAGGGAAATTACTTAGGACTTGTGAAGCCTAAGCTGCCGCACATGGTTTGACTTATAATGTTAAAAAATGTGAGTACATGGTCTTTAAGGTCGGCGGCAAATACCGGGAAAAGGGACTCGAGCTGTTTATAAATGGGTCAGTGATTCGTAAAGTATCTTCTTTTAAATACTTGGGCCATTTTCTGTCCGACGACCTTAAAGACGATGTAGATATAGAAAGGGAGCGCAGGGCACTTGCCATCCGGTGCAATATGTTGATCCGTAGATTTGCTCGGCGTACGGACCTAGTTAAAATCACTCTTTTCAAGGCCTACTGCCAGAGACTGTACACGGGTAATCTATGGATCAATTACACAAAAAGGTCGCTAGATGCCTTGCGCGTCCAGTATAATAATGCCTTCAGGATGTTGTTGAGACTACCTCGCTTCTGCAGTGCGTCGGGGATGTTCGCGCAAGCTCGTACCGACGGGTTTCACGCGATGGTTCGAAAAAAAAGTGCCTCGCTACTCAGGAGAGTGAGAGATAGTCGCAACAGCATCCTGAGAACTGTAGCGGTGATTGTAATTTTTCTTGTGCAGAGGGTAATTGGTACTAACACTAGATAATAAGTTATTTAATATTTATGTTACTAACACTCTATGGATCTATTTGTGTCCGAAATAAAATAAATAATAATAATAATTTAAATACCGGTATCCACGTGCACACAAAACGGTCAAGCAAGGGAAATTTAGAAAAACTTTTAAGATTATAAAATTTTCCTTTCCAGAATCGTTCCATCGGTGTTCTTACTGTTGCGTATAATATAACAATAAAATATAATATACGTACATACATACGTTTATACGTACGTACGTTTATACATAGTAGTAATTAGCTACGCTAGTTGTGGTCAGTGGCAGACGTGTTTCTTGTTATTTTATTTTGCTCAATTTTTTTAAGAGCATTAATTTGTGCAATATTGACTCATAATGTGTCTTGAAAATAAGAACAACAAGTGCTAAAGTGGTGTGAACTGTTTTGGTGAAAATAATACGCGAGCGCGACATCGCGCCGTCCGAGAACGCCGAGGTAGGCTCCTCCTCACCTGGAGTGAAAGAGACGGGCTGCGAAAAATAAATAATTCGTCTCTGTCGTGCCGCTGTGAACCGCGAAGTGCTCGGTTTGATCATCAAGATTTGAAATTATGTCTGCGATACCAATAAAATTGCCTAATAATTGCGGCGCTTGTGGTTCGCCCATAATTGATGATTACATGGAATGTGCCAATGATAAATGCATGAAAAGGTATGATATAGCCTGTCTCGAAATAAACAAAGATGCGTTTAAGACATACACCCAGACATATATAAAGAAATGGTTATGTCCGGAATGTATCTGTGCTAAGCCAAAAAGAGGCAACAGTGAAACCCCGGTGCGCATTAACATTCCTAACCCTAATGCCACCACTCCGGTAAACAATGTAAGCAGTCAGCGGGGAAGTCAGACTCAGTATTCACCTATAACTATGGATTCTGATTCCCTACTACTCGAAGAATTGAGAGAATTCAAAGCTGACATCATAACTCGCATGGACAGCCAGGCAAATGCGATATCGCTTCTACTAAATCAATTTTCTCAAACAAAAACCGAGTTGGGCAACATAGTTAAAATGATGGGGGTGCTTGAAGAAAAAGTAATAGCTAAGTTAACTCAGAACAACCAAACACACGAAGTAACAGCTGATATTCCCCAAAATCCTCCTTCTCCATCTTCTTTTGCCGAGGTCGTAAGTCAACAGAATAATTCCATCGTTTCCAAGAAAACGCTTCATACCCACAACAAAACACAAAATGAAAACAAATGTGGGGCCACGAAGTCAACCGAAATTGTACCGGAAAAAACTTTGTGTAGAACTAGCTCACTGGCGACTAGTGAACCACCTAATGATGAAGCGGAGAAGATCGAATCAGGATGGACGACTGTTCGAAATAAAAAAAATAACAGGCAGCCTAAAGAGGTCAGAGTGGGAACAAATACGGAGTTGAAGACAATTCAAGTTAGTGATCGCAAAAAATATCTACATGTTTGGCGACTGCATCCGGATACAACTCTTGAAGCCATAGCCGATCACGTGAAAAATGTATGTGGCCCAGATGTTCAAATTAAAATTGACAAAATCAAACACAAAATCGAGAGAGATTATTCGTCGTTTGTTGTTGGAGTACCGGAAAAGAGTTTTGATAAGTTGAACCAGCCCGAAATCTGGCCAATTAATGCTGAGTTCAGTGAGTGGATATGGTTTCGGAACTCAAACAGAACAAAACCAAACATATTATAGCCATAACATCGATATATTCTATCAAAATGTACGAGGTCTGCGAACTAAACTGGATGCGTTCCGAAACAACATTGAGGCATTCAATTTTGATTTATATGCAGTAACGGAATCTGGTTGCAATAACTCCATAGAAGATCCTGAAATAATTCCTCCGGGATATCAAATACTACGTTGCGATCGAGCGGATGGTCGGAAGCAGGGAGGAGCGTTTTTAGTGGCCACACACCGATATGAGCTGCGACAAGTACAAATCGCGGACGCGTCGATAGACACCTGCGTTCTTGAATTGGTTAGTGCAACGGTTTATTTCAAAAATAGATTTTTGTTTTTATGTTGTGTTGTTTACATACCATCAGGGAGTTCTGAGAACGACTACTTGACTTTATTTAGATTAATAGAAACATTATGTGATAGATATGGAGAAATAATTGTTATTGGTGATTTTAATTTGTATTCGTGTCCTATAAATGTTAAAAATTATTATGAATATTTTGTGTCCTATTGCGAATTCACTCAAAGTAACACAGTACCAAACTGTCTAGGTCGTCAGTTGGATTTGGTTCTGAGCACAGGTTTTAGCGGGGAGGTGTCAGTAGTGGCGGCCGACGACGCGCTCGTGCCCGTCGACACGCATCACCCGCCACTCGCGGTCAGCGTGCACAGCACGCGCGCGCTTCCCGCACCCGCCGCGCCCGCCCCGCCCGCGCCCTCTGCCGACGGCAGTCCCGCAGCGCGTAGTGTGAGGCCGCAGTGGAACTTCTATCGAGCCGACTACGAGTTGTTATACTCTATGCTGACTACCACTGATTGGAGTATGATTTACGACATGCATGATTTGGAAGATATGTTGAACATTTTTTATGATAAACTGAGTGATATTTTAGATAGATGTGTACCCCGGAAAAAGCTTCAACGTGAAAACTCTCGATACGTTTATCCCGAATGGTACACCGCAGATATTATAAGAGATATAAAGAATAAAGCTAGATTTCATAAAACTTTCAAAAAAACAAAGCTGGATAGCGATTATTCTGAATTTTCAAAGTGCAGAGCTAGTATTAAAAAATCCATAGAAATTGCACACAAAGAACACAAGTTTAAAATACAAAATCAATTTTTAAAAGATCCAAAATCATTCTGGCAGTACATTAGGTCCAAACGAAGTAGGTTTAACAGGCAAATTATCATAAAGAATGGTCAACATCTTTCGGATGAGGAGTCTGCTCGACATTTTGCGGCTTTTTTTGAGTCGGTGTATAATAAAGAGCGGCCGCGGCTGGAGGCGCGGGAGGCGGGGGCGGACGCGGGAGCGAACAGTGCACGAGTGCACATCGAGACCCTCAGTCTTCAAGACGTAAGGGAAGCGCTCATAAAAGCTGAAGCCAAAGCGCTCATCTGGCCCCGATGGCATTCCAGCTTTTTTGTTCCGAGACTGTGGCAGGGTGCTGGCTGAGCCCCTGCATCATATCTTTAATACTTGTTTAAAACAAGCAACATTTCCGCCTAGGTGGAAAATCACGCGAGTGATTCCGGTTCCCAAAGGTAAGTCAGGTCCGGATGTCAGTGGCTACAGACCGGTGGCAGTGTTGTCGACACCTGCAAAAGTGTTCGAGTCTGCCATCCAACGCTCTGTGCAGGCTCAAGTGAGCGCACAGCTATCGGACGCGCAGCACGGGTTCCGACCGGCGCGCAGCACTGCCACTAATCTGCTAAACTTCATGGCGAGAGTGGTGCCGGCCGTCGATGCTGGTGTACAGGTAGACGCGGCATATTTTGATTTTAAGAAGGCGTTTGATACCGCCGACAATGATGTACTGCTAATGAAGCTGGCAAAAATTGGCTGTACTCAGCACCTCTTACAGTTCTTCGCCAGCTACTTAAAAGACCGACAGCAGTACGTCGACTACAACGGGTTCGAATCCGAGCCATACTACACCAGGTCAGGCGTGAGCCAGGGCAGCAATTTTGGTCCTCTCGAATTTATTTTAATGATAAATGACTTACCAGACGTAGTCAAACATAGTTTATGTTTATTGTTTGCAGATGACCTCAAATTGCTGCTCGAGGTCAGAGGTGGGTCAGATTGTGAGAAATTGCAAGAAGACATAGATAGAGTGGTAGAATGGAGCCATAAAAATAAACTCTATTTTAACACAGCGAAATGCTCAGTAATGACATTTACGCGCGCGAAGACTGCCTTGGACTACGAATACAAAGTAGAGAAAGCGCCGATGCAGCGAGTGTCTCAGGTACGAGACCTAGGAGTACTGCTTACACCGGATCTAACTTTCCGAGATCATATAGTTAAGATTTGCAAGAAGGCGTACAGAAACCTGGGTTTCGTGCTGAGGCAGTCGCAGGGATTCACAAACGTTACCACGCTTAGGGTGCTGTATGACGCTTTGGTAAGGAGTCACTTGGAACACAGTGCTGTGATTTGGGCTCCTCATGAAGCGAAATACAATGTCATGCTGGAGCGAGTGCAGAATAAATTTACAAGACATTTGTACTTCAAACTTTATGGGGTTTACCCATTTTACCCGCTGATGTATCCTACACTGTTTGTACTGGGTATGGTGGGGTACAACGAACTCAGAGTGCGCAGGGAATTTACACTCGCGGCGTATGCGCTAAAGGTCCTGCGTGGAGTAGCACATAACCCGGGTGTGCTGCGTCACCTGAAGCTGTGCGTGCCGGACCGGTACGTGTGGAGGCGGCGACGGCCGCCACTGTTGGCCGTGCCTGCTGCCAGAACCAACCTGCTGTCAAAAACACCCCTCACCCGTACAATATGTGTACTAAACGAAGTGCATGAACGGATTGACATATTTTCGTGCAATCTGAGTGAATTCGCAAGAGTTTTGTTGAATTTTGTGAGTAATATCTAAATATTATGCTGTGTTGTCTGATTTTATAAATATATATATGTATAGGTTAAGATTTTAAAGCAGTATAAAAGAAAAAAAATGGTATAGGTAATTTGTAATAATTTTAATTGTATAGTAATAATTTTATTATTTTAGTTTGTTTTTAGTGTTACTTTCTAAATATGTTTAAAGTTTAGTTTTTTAAGTAGCCGTAAGTTGTTTACTATTTATCTGGTGTGTGCTCGCTAACCACTATTGCATTGGGGTAACCTGTAAAGATAGTGTGTAAGTTTAATAATAATAAATAATAAATAAATAAATAGTATGAACTGTGAGAAGTTCTATATAACTGTTGAGGAAGCTGAAACGGCGTGTATACAGCGTATGAAGTACAGGGACTGTCCAGGTAAGGATTTAGTGAAAACAAATATACTAGTTCGGGAGATAACACTGCAAATCATTTCTTCATTTTATTTTCGAAAGAACTTAATTCTAATAACATGGAATGCAATGAAATCTGAATGATATGATAATAATAATAATATCTTTCCTTACAGAGAGCCAACAATATCTATGCACGAATGTGATATTGACAAATCGATCGTTCAGTAAGATGAGCGTGTGTGGCCAGTTCTACGTAGACGCGAAGCTAACACGGAGTTTGATAGGAGTCATCATTAATTATGTAGTGTACTCTTGCAGTTCTTCTTTCTTTAAACTCTTCAATGTTTGTATAAAAAATCAAAAAAAGGAAATAAAAATATTTGAACTTTAACTGAAATCTTTAATTACAATCAAACAGCAAGTTCTTGCCCATCTTGCACAACTACCTCCAAAATTTAAACAAAGTGAACTATAGCGCTGTGCAGATAGATACTTACTCGTCCGATAAATTTTGAGACCATCGAAAGCTAAGTAGAAAAAAAACTAGTTGGTGACAAAAAAACTAAATCAATCACAAAGGTCACCGAGTTCTGAAGCTAAAGTTATTTTTCAGTTTTTTGTTTTTTTTTTTTTTTTAATTGGGTTTATTTTTTGCAAAAAAGTTTTTTATTTTTCCATTTTCAGTTGTAATGTATCCTATACAATTATTTGATATGTAAACTACAATTTGAAATAAGCCCAACAAAAGGTAACTGCTGTAAATCGTTGAGGAATTCCGTCGACTGTCTATGGTCTCCATCATCAGACCTGTAATGGCATTTATACTCCATATGGGTGCAGGGTTCTCATCAATAGAAATGAATTAAGTCCAAACACAAGGTAACTACTTCAAAACATTGAGGAGTTCCCTTGACTGTCCTTCGTCTTCATAATCAGACCCCTAATGACAGTTATAACCCATTTAGGTGTATAGTTCTTATCAATACATATTAGTCAAGCCCAAACACCAGGTAATTGCTGTAAATTGTTGAGGAGTTCCCGCCGATTGTCTTTTGGCTCCATCATCAGATCGACTCCAGACCTGCATTAAATAGTAGTGCTTTAAAATACTTAGTGAAAAAATTAGCAAACGCACCTAGTTTTCTTATTATGGTACCACCCTTGAGATGTCTCCTTTCCAACAAAAAAAGAATCTTCTAAATCGGTTCATAAACGACGGAGTTATCCGCGAACACTCATAAAAAAAAAACATATATACGGTCGAATTGAGAAACCTCCTTTTTTAGAAGTCGGTTAAAAATAAGTTACAACTTAAGATGCTCCTATATAGAATGTTGTGTGTCTATTTGGTGCTAATGCATATACATTCTGGGCATTGGACACACGCAAACATGCTACATATAGCTGGCCATGGGAAAAGCATGGCTTTTCCAAATGCACCCCTGCTACCTGCAATGTTCAAGTTCAAGTTCGTCACATGGACGGTATATTATAATATACCGTCCATGTGAATCATCGGACGCTCTTGGTCGTATACGACCATGATTTTACCCCAAGCCAATTTTCAACAGGCGTACCTTGAACGGGTTCTTTTTACTCCCTTCTTGAGGTGTTCCATGTATTACAACGGGGGCCTTGAAAAAGGTGGTTGAAGTGGTTTTAGGAGGTGATGAAAATCCTTTCTCGGAATTTACGTTCATTAAAGAAAACAGGCTGTCCATTTCCTTAGTGTACGGCAACGGTACGTAATACATGTAGCATTGGACGTTTCCAAATACTTTTCCCTTTGAAATAACATTTACTAATTTGTGGACCTTTAAACGAAACACGCGGGCAACTAAATCATGTCAGTCAGTTATTCTTTGCCCAGGCATAAGCTCTTCTGTTATTTTCTTCCATAAGGGATTGCAGGTGAAAGTCACGAATAGGTCAGGCCTGCTGTAAGTGCGTACATAGGCGAAAGCGTGTTGTGTATATTCATGCAGATAGCGAGGGCTGTTAATAAAAGTAGAGGGAAGAATAACGATTCGGCCTAAATCGTTGGGGCTTATATTACCATCTGTGCTAATCGCATCTTGCAGATGAATATAATTTTCGGCTCGTAGTTTTTTTTTGCTTTAAAGAAATGTAACGAAGACGTTCGCTCTCAACTTTGACGTACATATCTACTAAAAATTGGTGGAACAGCTGCCTTGACCTTGCCTTGAGAAGAAGGATAAAATCATTTTCTCGGTTCATCATGTGGTAGGCGTAAAAATCCATACAGGAAACTTTCTTATTGGGAACTGGCTATTTTGTAGTGGGATTAATGAGGGGTATATCAAAAAGTATCCCAACTGTCCCTTGCTAAAAATTAATGGGTACTGCAAAGCATCGTAGAACTTATGAGTATCAGCTACGCGTGTCAATGTGACAATGTGACAATTATCATGTGTTCGTAACACAGTCTCGTGAAGAGAACTGGTTGCCACTCACTACGACAACAACTTCATTAATTGTCGGTGCATTAAAACGCCTCTCATGTTCGCCACGCGGAGTTCAATCAGCATGGATAACGACCTTATAATCTTCTTGAGGCCAGTTTTCTATTGTGGTTTTAAAGGTATTTATCAATATATTTTGGTTATGTAACATTCTTTGAATTTTTAATACCGTATCTCTGTCAAGTCCTTGAATGTATTGGCAGCGACGGTTTACCACCCACCCATAAAGTAAATTTGCAAAAATGTATGCTGTTCGTTCTCTGTTGGAAAAAGTGAACCAATCCGATGATATATCTGACCTTGTACGGTAAAAGTTGGCGAAAACTCGGGCATTCTTACTTCTCTATCTACTCCAAAAGATGTCATTTGAAAGCATGAGTTGTACTTTCTTTTTAAAAAGCGCCGTGATTCATCAGCATCATATGAGTATGTATAGAGTATTCAGAGGTTCATCTGGTTCACCAAGTAAAGGTAGGGAAACTTTGCCATTGGAACAACACATCCCCGCAGTCTCGTCTTTCCATTTTAAAGCATCACAACAACAAAACTATGATTTTTGTAATCTATTAAAAGATCGTATTCAAATCCAGAATTATTAAATACGGACCAACTGTGACGCATAAAAATGCGTCGGCGTTCGGTTTCGGCGTCGGCATTTCTGCAAGTGCGGTCTTTCTCGCCTGCGACTGTGCTGGAGTTTCTGTCGCTCTAATGACTGCTTGCCGCTGCGCTTGTTCTCTGAGACGGAACTGTGTTTGAACAGGCGTCTCAGTTACTTTTAGAGCTCTCTGACTTTCGGCTTGTTCCTCCAAACGCAATTGCGTTTGCATGGGCGTCTCAGACGCTCTCAGAGAAGCTTGACGGGCGACTTGGCTCTCCAGTCTTTCCTGGGTTTGAGAAGATGTCTCATCAGCTCTCAAAGCTGCTTGTCGCTCAGCTTGTTCTTGCCTTCTTAATTCGGCATGAACGTAGGATTCTTGGGATCAAGCAATTTTCGCTGCTCGGGCTCGCGATGAGTTCCTAATTAGGTTGGAACTACATTTGTGAGTCATTTTAAAATAATAAAAATAAAAAGAAACCTAACCTAATAAAAACACAAAGGAACCTAACCTAATGAAAACTATTAAGGCCAGATACTACCTCAAATGGCTTAGCATGATCGTCCGTTACGTCTAAAATACTGCAGCATTAATTTTGAAATAAATTTATGGTAAAGTTGAGGATTAATGTTAGGTCTAATGTTTGGCGAAAACACGATTTCATAAAATTTTCTCGATAGAAAAAAATCCCAACGTTACCTCCAAATCGAACAATAAATCGCTGGTATTCAAACAGTACTTCAAATTGGATCATGAAACTTTTCATACTAACTGAACTAACTATAAAGCAGGTCTTATGTTTTTTTATTTTTTCCAAAAGACGAAAATTTGATTTTATAAAGATTAAAAACCGGCCAAGAGCGTGTCGGGCCACGCTCAGTGTAGGGTTCCGTAGTTTTCCGTCCGTCACAATAAGTGTTCCCACTTATGAGTTTAAATGTGGGTGTCCATTATGTAAAATTGCTTGCATACTACAAACTTAGTCCAGAAATTATTTTGTACAACTTTTTGTCTTTTTTCTACAAAAACTGTTGTTTCTATCAAGTTCAAAATGATTTTCCTAGAAAGTTTGGATAAAGTTCTACTTTTCAGATTTTTTTTTCATATTTTCTAAACTTATGGTTCAAAAGTTAGAGGGGGGGGACACATTGTTTTTTACTTTTGGAGCGATTATTTCCGAAATTATTGACATTATCAAAAATGATTTTAGGAAACCCCTATTCATTTTTAAATACCTTTCCAACAATATATCACACGTTAGGGTTGAAATTAAAACCAAATTTCAGCTTTCTAGTGCTAACGGTCACAGAGATTAAGCGAGGACGGACGGACAGACATGGCGAAACTATAAGGGTTCCTAGTTGACTACGGAACCCTAATAAAAACCACTCATTTCGCACTATTCGGCCGCAGTGACTAACGTAACAACCGCTTGGTTTGGTAGTGCAAGCTGATTAGGACGTTATTCTATCTAACAGTATTACAAACGAAGTTTGAACCACCACAAATAGAGTTGCTAATCTGAGGTAGTATAGGCTCTTAAACTAACTAATCTAACCGAAAAATAATAAAAGGGAATTAAAAAAGACATTTTTTTTATTTACATACAAAAATTAAGGATCGAGTCCAGATTTAGACAATCAATCCTAGCCTAGCGAATAATATTTTAAGAAACAGGAACAACAATTTTATTCTGACAACCTAACTGACGACAATTGTAACACGAAAACTAACGACGATTTCCAACAAAAAATCTTCGAAGGACATTCTTCCACAGAAAATCTTAACACCGCGATTTAGAAAACGGCGTCATCAGTACAACGTCACCTATTAAGCTAATTGTAAAACTGTTGAAATTATGCTACTAAAACGCCATATTGACACTCGACTCACAAAATTTCCAGTATTATAAATTGTAAAGTGAGTCTGTTTAATTATTTTATCCCTCGGGAACAGTACTTTTTCCCTGGATGAAACGTTTTTTTTTCTGTATCCCTTACACCGTACATGCAAAATGTCATGATGATCGGTTCAGCAGTTTAGGGCCTGAATCAAGCAAAGCAAAGTACTTTCGCATCTATAATAATAATTATAGTTAACAGGATAAAAAACGGGTCTATCCACTCTCTAAGTCTGGACTCACGAAATGGGGTACAAAAGGTACGTCAATTAAAAAAAATAATTAATATCACACCACTAAAGCTTCGATGATTCGTAAGACACGTGGCGCCACCTATTACCAAAAGCACGTTATTGCTGTTTTCCTCGGGAACAGTACCTTTTTTCGGGATGAAAGGTATCCTATGTCCGTTACAGTACACCTGAAAATGTATATGCAAAATTTCAGGATGATCGGTTCAGTGGGTTAGGCGTGAAGAGGTAACAAACAAACAAACAAACTTACTTTCGCATTTATAATATTAGTATGGATAATGGCATCTGCTGGTCGTTGTGTCAATTGTGCAGTAAGATTTCAACGCAATGTGTTCAGAGACTGCTACAGACGTGTTATTGTTATTGGTTATTGTTAGATTCTTTTCTTTTTCGAATTTCTCATCATTCCGGTTAGACATGGCTTAGCTAATATTACCACTGTAATCTACGTATAGAGATTATAAGGAAGAAATCTATATACGTTTCATTAATATCTGCTACAATTTATGTGCATGGGTGGCCTGTTCTCCAAACAAAAAAATTGTCTCCTTTGTCAGCAGTTCATTTTGGAACACAACAATGCCTTTTTGACAGTTCGACAACATTCATTACGTTACTTACGTTGCCAAGGAGACGAATTTTTCAAACAGATGTAGCATTGGACCTGATTATAGTAGAGCAGGAGTAGAGCACTATCGCAGGGCCGCCAGACCTTACTTATTTTCTCATGAACAAAATGTGTGGCATCAAGTAGTGTTAGTATGTATATAAAAATCAGCACTCAGGCTTTAAGAAATAATAGTATTATTTTTACGCAACTTTGGCAACTAATATCTAAAAATTGGCCGTCGGCACAAGTTAGCAGGTATGCATACGTTCATAGTACATACTAGTACTACTTGATGCCATATATTTTGTTCATGAGAAAATAAGTAAGGTCTGGCGATTCTGGGATCTTGGACTATAGTTTGGCCGCTCGCTGAGAGAATGCGTTCCTGACGACTGTCAGTTGTTACATACATTTAGCGCGAAATTATAACATTTATTGTTATTTGATTTATTGATATCCTTTAAATAATATTATTTGTAGCTGACCCCTAAAATACAAGTCCAGGCCTAGTGTCCTAAGAGAGTCAGCAAAAAGGAAGGGGTCCGTAAGGACCGATGCCTGCCGGGGTTGCGGGACTATTCGAAAGAGATACCGTGGCCCCGGAACACAAAGGGCGATGAAGGAACATGGATGGGTTTTAGTCAGTAAAAGTCTGACACTCCCTCCTGCTCCGCCCAGAGCGGGAGGGGTTAGTTGATGATTTCCCATCCGAAAAAAAAAAAAAAAAAAAAAAAAAAAAAAAGGCCTAGTGTCCTCGACAGCCGGTGGAACTTCGTGGAGCACTTCCGACGTTTGGCCCCCAAACTGGAACGGACTGGGGCTGCCTTCAGGCGGCTCCTGCCCAACCTGGGGGGGCCGAACGCCTCCTGCCGGAGGCTCTACGCGGGAGTCGTGCGGTCCATGGCCCTTTACGGGGCCCCGGTGTGGGCGCGTTCTTTGAGGCGGCGTGCCGCCCACTACCTGAACGCGCCCCAAAAGGTAGTAGCCGTAAGGCTGGCCCGGGGCTACCGCACGATTGCCCGCGAGGCGGCGAGCCTCCTTGCCGGATTGTCGCCATGGGATCTGGAGGCGATAGTCCTCGCGCGCCTGCATGAATGGCGCGCGGAGGCTATACGCCGGGGGGAAACTCCGCTGCAGCGACAAATTGTCGCTCAGCGGACAGACTTCCGGCGGGATCTCATGGCGACATGGAGAGAGCGACTGTCGCAACCCCGTGCAGGGCACGCCACAATAGTGGCGATAAGTCCCCTCTTTGAGGAGTGGCTTGAGAGACGCCATGGCGTCCTCACCTTCCGCCTGACGCAGGTCCTCACCGGACACGGAGTGTTCGGGAGGTTCCTGCACCGAATCGGGCGGGAGGAAACGCCCGGGTGCTTCCATTGTGAGGATCGACCGGAGGACACGGTGGAACACACGGTGGAGGTGTGCCCCGCGTGGGCGGAGCACCGCCGTGTCCTCGAAGCGGCGATCGGCGGCGGCGACCTCTCGCGTCCGGCCCTGGTGCAAGCCATGGTCCGGAGCGAGACGGAATGGGACGCCGTCACCTCCTTCTGCGAAGCAGTAATGCTAGAGAAGGAGGTGGCGGAACGTGAGAGGGAGAGAACCTCTCAACGTCCCGGCCGCCGCGGGAGACGCCCCGGGCGTCGGGGGCCACCACCACGTAGCCCCCGGCCACCGTAGGCGCGGGCCTGTGGACGGTGAGCTATGGGCTAGCTCGCCGTCCGTCCGTCTCATGACATGACGACAGGCCGTGTCGACGGCGCGTTCGTGTTCCACGCGCGCCTCAAAGAGAGTCAGCAAAAAGGAAGGGGTCCGTAAGGACCGATGCCTGCCGGGGTCGCGGGACTATTCGAAAGAGATACCGTGGCCCTGGAACACAAAGGGCGATGAAGGAACATGGATGGGTTTTAGTCAGTAAAAGTCTGACACTCCCTCCTGCTCCGCCCAGAGCGGGAGGGGTTATTTGATGATTTCCCATCCGAAAAAAAAAAAAAAAAAAAAAGGCCTAGTGTGGTTGTGGAAATACACTCGTGTGGTTTCTTATTGAGACTGGCTTGTAACATGTATTTTTAAAGTTTCAAATTAATGTTTTTTTTTTGTTAATAGGGCATAAAGGGAAAAAAGGGTAATAATAGGTAAGTTATATAAGCTATAAGTTATCTAACATCACCAATAATACTAATACTCACGACCTGTCAGGAACGCATTCTCTCAGCGGCCAAACGGTAATCGACCGCAGCGATAATTCGCAATTTCGGACTATTGTGCCCAATGACGTTAAATATAATAATGAGTTCTCATTGATTACGCCATGATAGGCTTCTATGTAACTCTATGAAAACGATTCCGTAGATAGCAACATTTTTACCTTTATTCTGCCATTGCGATTGTGCGGCGTTTCTACAGCGCAGCGGTTTAAGATTTTAGTCAAATTTTAGTGTGATTGAACAACATGTCACCTTTGTCCCGACACACATCATCATTTATTTATTTATGTAATAAGGGGGTCTTTTCCGCCTGACCATTTTTTTTTTTTTTGCTTAAATCATGCGGAGGCTCCGAGCCACGCCCCCTTAAAGTTTGGGCCTATTAGGAAAGCGTCAACTTTGGCGCGCAAAATAACAATAACTCTTGTTTGGCGCGCGTCGTCAATGCGCTCGGCCGATACGGTATCTTTTCATTCATTTTTTCTACACAAAGTCAACGGGGCGGGGTTAGAGAGCGTTTTTATGTTGCAAGTGCAACCAAAAATGAGCTTAGTCGTGGTCAGGCGGGAGTGTCCTCGATAGTACACACAAAATACTCAACAGGACAATATATTAATGATGGTAGCTTATGAACTTCCAGCAGACCTCACGGAAGTTCATATGCTTCCAGCAGACCTGCGAGAGGAAAGTTGGATTATATAGATATGTAGACAGTGTGTAGAAAAGTCAAAACAAGAAAAATTTAATTAAAATTTAAAACATCTGCCTGGCTTTTTCCAAACTTACTTGAGGTCGATTTCCAGTCTTAGCGGATGCAGCTGAATTCTTAATTTTCTTAACTGCCTATCTGACCTCCACAACCCAGTTAGAACTGGGTCATCGGTACCCTTTGATAAGACCAGTTGTCAGAATTTCGGCCCCTGACTACCTGCAACGACTGTCAAAGATATACAAATGACAGCCGGTATCAACAGCTTAACGTGCTTTCCGAAGTACAGAAGAAATTTGGTGAATTATAATGGTCACCCATCCACAGACCGACCTTGGCAGGCGTGGTTTAACCTTGTAGATCGACCCGTGTGGCTGTTATTATTTTTCACGAGCTCCTCGCCAAGACACCCGTTGTAACCAACTGTATAATTTTCTCTCATTTACAGATGAACAAAAGAAGTTATGCAAAAATATCCTGCGCGTGCACAATGCATCATACAGCAAGATGACTGCTTGTGGCCTGTTCTACGTAGATATCTGTCAGCCACTACGTCTGATGGCACTTCTCACTAATTACACCGTTGTGCTATTACAGTTCGCATTTCTGTAATCCTGGTACCAATAAAAGTTCTCATAGTCGATACTGCATTGTTTTATTAAATCTAGTGTGATGAAGTGATAATGGGGACTTGGGGGTTAAAATGACCTCTTAAAGTGGTATTGTTTTAATGTCACTCCAGTGTGTGAAAGAGACGGCGCTATAGAGGAAGTCTAGCGCCATCACTTTCCCAATATGGGATAAGAATTAAAACAGTACTGCTTTAAGACGTCATCATAGCTTTCCGTTCAGACTAAACACCCGTTCCCACGGGGGTAGGCAGAAACGAAAGAAAGCCATCTGCTACGATTCTTACATAGCCACTCCTTTTGACCCGTCTACGTACATACATACATCGGGTCATACACGCACACCTATTGCGAGTGCTACGCATTTAACTTCCCTGGAGAATACCACCAATAACTTCAGTGTATACAAGATACAATAATAGCCAAAAGTAAGGTTGACTGCCTCGTTAGTACAGTGGTTGCTATTGCGGAGCATGTCTTGGGTTCTATTCCCAGGTCAAGCAAGGTGATATGGGGTTTTCCGTCAGGAGTTTCTCTGAACCCGATTGATGACAAAACACTCGATCCCTATTATTTAGTTTTGGCC
Source organism: Xestia xanthographa (assembly GCA_905147715.2). Classification (NCBI taxonomy): domain Eukaryota; kingdom Metazoa; phylum Arthropoda; class Insecta; order Lepidoptera; family Noctuidae; genus Xestia; species Xestia xanthographa. The sequence goes on along the minus strand of LR990644.1, from coordinate 1,423,302 downwards.
GACGACCTTTATCATTATTATTTAATTGTATTCTCCGAGTACTTTTTTGCTCTATGCGTATATATTTTAACGCACAAGTACCTATATTACGTACATTATTTTAATTGCTCACAATTTAAGTCCATTAATCAAATAGAATTCTTCAATATAATTATTTTTATAAAAATATTAATATTAAAATGCTCGAGCCAATTGGACTAATTGCTATTTGACTTTGTGTCATCCTAGTAATATAATTTATTCAGCTGAAATGGACATGTTTTCAAACTCTAGAAATAACCTAAAAGTTACAACAATTAGAATAAGGAGACTAAACAATATAAATAATAAAACACAAAAGAAGGTTATTATCGAAAAATATCTACAATCCATACTCAGGCCATTTAACATAATGCAAGCATTATTCTTCTGTGCTAAGTACAAGTTTGAAGAAGACTTGATCACTCAAAACAGCTTGAGCTATGATGTCAGTGCAGCCTTTGGTATAACTCTCGTTTACATCTCTGGCAGCTCTTTTGTCCTATTTGCATCCTCATTTAAGGAGGAAGGACCCAATGCTGTCTACTTCGGCAATATCAATGACCTTGTCGTCTTCGTTATTGGTATTCTTCTCGATTACTACACCAATTTCATGGAGAAGACTAACAACGTGCTTCTAGTCTCTGGTATCCAAAATGCACATAAAATTCTCAATATTAACGGAAAGATGTTCAACCGTTTCATCATCCACAACTGGATTTATACCATTGCTTTGAATTGTTTCCATATTTTCTGGATGTTTTATTACTGCGTTATCTTTACGATCAGTCTCTTCGGTATCTTGGATAGCTGCCTTCACATCTGCTTTGACATTAATGTCGTATATGCTGCTATGGCTATGAAACTGAATAGGAAAACTATTACTGTATGGATCGACAACGTGAAAGAGCCAAGGTGCAATGAAGACGAAAGCTTTTGGAATAATTACTTCAAAGCATATGTGGACATATTGAAATCTTATCAACTAATTGAGATTATTTGCCAAAAGCAGGTTGGTTTTAGTGAATATTTTAGTTTTTTAAATATTTATTAATTAATGTAACGGCCTATGTCCATCAGTGGACGTATTTTGGCTATAATGACGATGATGATGATGATTAATGTAATTGCTATTCGCTTATTAAAACAATGTTTTCTCTTGATTCCAGATTGTGTTTTATAATCTGTACATATTCTCAAACAGTCTAATGGACTTATTAATTCACATACAGACGACCAGGATAACAATGGATGAGAAAGCTTTTGTAAGTATAATAAATCTCCTAATATATTATTATTCGCACATAAAATTGAGTAAATCTGCGCAAAAATTATTGCTGAGAAACGACTTTTTTTTGGTGTGAATAATCATGGTTTACGGTAACGCTCAAAACGTTGTGTTCGTGAATGCATTAAATAGTACAAGGGTCATGAAGGTATTTAAAATAAAGTGGTAACATTTGAAACATGTATTTGAAAAAGGCGTGTAGTATGTGTTGGAAGTTTTATTTCAATATCCCCACAACTAGAAGATTCCCAGATACGGTTTGTAATAAAAAAAAATACAATAACGGGAAGAACAAGAGCCTGTCGACTTCGCTAAGGGTGCTTTTACACGCTTCACAACTCGATGAAAAGGCAACAGGCATTAATGTCACCATTAACGAATATTTTTTCATTGAGTTACATTGAAAGTTGAAACCACAAATGATAGGGCACTTGATGTCATGCAGTGCGTGTGCTGTTGTGTGTTCATTACAAGAACTCATGGATACTACTGAAGGCGCCTAATACGTGCACAGTTCTAGGGCTGGCAATCGTTACGTTACGAAGAAACCCTCGAAACATGATCGTTCATGATCGTTCTCCTGAAATTCCCCGATTTACACTATGATTGAAACATTTTATTTCTAGTTCTGTCTTCAAGTCATCGTCTCCCAATTCTGGCTACTGAAAAGCATTATCATACAAATATATTTGGGCGTGGAATGTGAAAGTTTTTACTCAGTGATGCAAGAAGTACAGCGGACTTGCGCAAGACTGGAGACTTCTAGAGATGTATCAGGTAAACCATACATAAGTATACACTACTGTAGTACTGCTTTTAAAATGGGAAAGTTTGTCACGGTGGATGGAGGTTTGTTACTCATTCACGCAACAACTACCAAACGTTTTTAAACTAGATTAACACTTTTTATCCCGGTCCTGACCAACAGGGTGATACTACCCCGTTGGTCAGCTTCTGAAAATTTGCGGGTGAAGCCGCGGCCATGAGCTAGTATACAGATAATGTTTGGGTACTGTACAGGTAAGCGTCTTGCACCCTTGCACTTGAGCAATGGGGCATTTTTCAGTGACGTTTGTCACAACGCTTTAGTATAATTATATCAATAGATGCCACTGATCAGTCTTAGGAATATTTTTTAAGCAGCGTTCCAGTAAAATCCAATGAAAAAAGTATTTATTACGTTTATAATATATAGGTCAATGGTAAAATCTTGGCAGGGCTAGGGCAAAAAAACTCTCCTAGATACATGTCAAACTCATTGTATAGTAAAATTTCTTTACTATTCATTGATATAAAGTGAGAACTGTCAAGAACCTTTTTTCTGACAAACATTTTTAACCTAAAAAGTTTACTGTTCTTTTGCATCACTGAACTGAACTACGAGTTTTTGCTGTTGTTCTTCTGAGTGTTTTTGCGTTACGTCTAAACTCCTGGCGCTAGCATCACTTGTACCAAACATCCTCATTGGTTGAAAATCTGTCAATTTCATTTTGTATTTCAAAATAGTTTGACCTCATTGGTCAGATTGGGTCTAATCTATGGAAGCGCCATCTACAGTCAGCCTTCCCCAGTGTTTTGACTTGCACTGGCAGCTCAATATCAGTCAGTCTTGCTATTTTATTATTCCCAAGATTGATCAGCGCCATCTAGTTCGTTCATAAAAAGAACTGGGAAATTCCCCATTACTACGCTCAATTTATGGATTTTTCTTTTCCTCTCGTTCCGGTACGACAAAAAGAAAATACTTATCTCAAATGGTTCTGAAAATAATACTTGCTCGTTTAATAGGTGGTAATACTTATGATGAAGATACGCCTAAGTACCTACACAGTGTCACCATTCTTTACAAATGGCCAGCATTGAGCACTGAACGTATTCAATGACCAGCCTTTCATTTATCTAAACCATAATGGATGGATGTAGGGGACAATCTTCTGAACAACTGATCCGATACCGAAAATTCTTTCACTAAAAAGAAAGCTACATTATCCCCAAGTGATAGGCATTATAATTATTATACATACGTTCTCATGGGATCATTTTCGACTTTAAGCTAGTCTCATTGTTGGCAACACCAACAAAAATATTTTTAATTTTTGGTTTTTGGCAACATTGTAAAACTTCTTGTCTTCCGTTGCCTCGATCGGTGTGCGCGGCCGTACATTTTTATAACCTACAATTACAATTATAGTTAAAAGGACGATTAAAGTGATCTAACTAAATACTGCTGTACTGTGTGCGTTCCATGTGTTGTGAGCAATAAACTGTGCCCCTCAAGAATTTGGCCTTTCACTGTCTGATGAAGATAACCAGCCCCCAGACATCCCCGAGCTGCACATCATGCTCCATACATTGGTCCTTCGAACCGCGATTTCTTCATCAGGCGGGCAACGAGTGCTTGGACAAAGCACCACAGTGATCTCCATTGTGAGCTGCATGCGGCGCAACACCGCTGCAAAGGAAGACATCACTACAAAAGACGCGTAGAGGCAATTTAGGCTGCAAGGCACAAGACGGCTGCAATTTGGTTGGCCCGCGATACCTCATCGGTGCTAGCTACAGCTGTTCAGCCTACAAAAAACGGAAGACCAAAAAGGCTAGTTTCAAGCTTCCACCATAATTATATTTTCAATCAATCCGCATCATTCAAGATCGGCCATTTTGTCACTTCCTCGTGGCAAAACGACAAAACTATTGAGAAGACAGTTCCCGCGCATTCAAGATCGGCGAACATTCAATCAACCAACGAGCAACGATAGGCAGAGCTGTGGTGCAGGGTGGCAACACTGCGCAGCGCACTCAAATCAGCGGCAGCGCGCGCGGTTACTTCAGCGGCGTTACGTTGGCTGCGCGACAAACGTCGTCCAATCACAGCGCGGATGGTGTATTATCTATGGTTGGTCGTATGACGTCGACCGACGCTACAGGTTTTTTTTTTATCCAATCAATAGTACTTTTAAGTTTTAGTATTTTGTTTTGTCGGTGTACTTAAAATTGTATTGTATTTTAGTTTAGGCTATGCAAAGTCTATTGTGTAAGCTCGATTGCAAGCGTGATTGATTGGAACATTTTGGATTGTGTGGAACTAGTTTCTGTGTTGAACGATTTTATCATTGTAAAAGTATTGTGCTCGCTCGGATTTGTGCAAATACAGTTGTACCTACTTTGTGCCATAATAACTGGTGATATCTCAGTGATGGCTGAAATAAAAGAACTTCGCAGTAATCGAGGCTATGTTAAAGCGTCCATTACGAGACTATGCGGGTCTTGTAGAGATTCGGACGTAGCAACCATGCTGTTACCTAACCTAAAAGTTAAAATGTCTAAGTTAGAGTCTCTTTACACGGAATACGAAAGCTTCAATAAGAAGATATTTTTCCTTTGTGAATCCTCAGACGATGAGGACTTTTCAGTACTAGAAAACAAATATTTCAACGTCATGGCAAAGTTGCAAGACGCGATTGAACTGAAAACTGCAAAGCATAGTGATGCTAACGATGTAACTGAATGTCACTCACGTACTAAATTACCTACCATACAGATGTCTTGCTTCCAAGGTGAGTACTCAGAATATCAACCCTTCATTTCACTTTTCGATTCACTTATACACAAGGACAAACATTTAGATTCCTTACAGAAATTATACTATTTGCGGTCTTATCTAAAAGGTGAGCCTTACGACCTCATAAAGAACTTGCCCTTGTCTAATGAAAGTTATTTAAAAGCAAGACAATTATTAGATGAAAGGTACAATAATAAATATAAAATTCAGAATGAACATATTGCACAGTTGTTAGATCTTTCAGCCATAACAAAGTCTACTTCTGCAAATATTCGCAGTTTTGTTTCGAGCACAAAACAAATTCTAGCGGCCATTGAAAATCTCAACAATGACATAAAATATTGGGATCCAATAGTTTTATGTATCCTTACTCGCAAATTAGATACCTACACTGCAAGAGCCTACCAAATGGAGCGCGACGACAACATGGAGCCAAAGGTAAAGGAGTTCCTCGAGAAGAGGGCCCTCGCTATGGAAAATGCGGAGCCCACAACTTCCAAGGGCAGCAAGGTGGTGGTGAATGTAGCGGCACAGAAGACTTCTGCAACTGCCTGCTTACACTGTAAGTCTACCACGCACAAGTTATTTAATTGCAAATCTTTTAAATTACTTTCTGCTCTGGAGCGATTAAACTTCACAAAGGCTCAAAGTTTGTGTCAAGTTTGTTTAAACAAACACAATGGAAAATGTAAATTCCATTTTAAGTGTGATCAGTGCAAGCAACCTCATAATTCACTGATTCACTACGATGAAAATGTTCCACCTGTCAGTTTGTTGTCCGGAGAACAAGCAAATTCTAATATTTTACTCCCTACAGCACAAGTTAAGCTACTGACCAAAGACAAAAAGGTAATATTAGCAAAGGCGATTCTAGACACAGGTTCTCAGGCATCCCTAGCAACAGATAGTTTAATTAAACAACTAGGTTTGACCCCAACACCCAAAAATACAAATATAATTGGTGTTGGCAATTCGCAGAACTGTGCCAAATATTATATTCCTTTGCAGATACAATCAACAACTTCCTCTTACAAGAGGACAATTAACTTCCACGTTGTTCAGCAAATAACTTGCAAATTGCCACAAAATGAAATAAATATTTCAAAAATTAAAATACCCGAAGGCATAGTGTTGGCTGACAAAGACTATTATGTCCCATCCAGTATCGATTTACTAATTGGTGCTGATGTGTTTTTTCAGATTCTGCTGCCATCTCAGCCGGAGGTAGAGTTGCAGTCAAATAATTTAGTCAACACCAAGCTTGGATATGTCATCGGGGGCACAATTTTGCAACAACAGGTACCTGACAATAAGGTAACCTTAATATGTTCAACATGTGACAATAACATCAATGATGAAATTAAAAACTTTTTTGAGCTGGAGAAGGTCCCTCAAGCATACTGTGAGAAGCTGAGTGAGCATGACCTAGCTGAAGATATTTTCCAAAAATCTGTCAAATTAAATAATAATAAATTTCAGGTTGACATACCCCTCAAAGTACCTATTTCCGAAGTTAACAGCCATTTAGGTAATTCTTTTGATTTGGCATTGCACAGGTTTTTAAGCTTGGAAAAGCGGTTTCACAAAAATCCCCTTCTCTCAACAGAGTATCAAAAATTCATTCAAGAATATGTTGAGCTAGGTCACGGTCAATATATTGATTTTCAGAGTTATGATCTTGAACAAGACCCTGTATATTTCCTACCTCACCATGCGGTGGTCAACGAGACTAGCAAGACCACTCGCACAAGGGTCGTTTTTGACGCATCCATGAAAACAAATCAAAAGGTCAGCTTGAATGATTTAATGCTCAATGGTTCATTACCACAAAAAGAACTTTTTGATATAATACTTTTGTATCGAATAGGTGACTTTACTTTCTCAACTGATATTCAAAAAATGTTTAGGAATATATTAGTCAATCCAAAGCATGCAAGTCTCCAAAACATTCTATGGCGCAGCCATCCTAGTGACACAATACAATGCATGCGCTTGAACACTGTTACTTATGGTATGAAGAGTAGTAGTTTCCTGGCTACAAGATGCTTGCTTGAACTAGCTAATAGGTATGGTACTGATTATCCCCTTGCCTCATTTATTTTGAACAACTGCACTTATATTGATGATATTTTATATTCAACATCTGACAAATTAGAATTACTAGAAGCCAAAAGTCAACTAGAGGCGATTTTACAGAAAGGTGGTTTTCATACACACAAGTGGGCATCCAATTCACCAGACATTTTGTCAGACATTCCATATAGTGAACAGCAATTTAATGAGTTAGAGCTACAAAAAGATAGTTGCACAATGAAAGCACTAGGATTGCATGTTGACATAAAGAATGATTGTTTTACTATGTCATGTCCAAACAATTTTGAAAACGATAAAGTAACAAAAAGATCAATTTTAAGCTACATTGCACGTTTCTATGATCCCATGGGGTTTGTGAGTCCCATCGTCATTAAGGCAAAAGTAATATTGCAAAAGCTTTGGCTTGATAAGCTAGACTGGAATGCCCCGCCCCCCGCTGCAGTCAAGGAGGAGTGGTTGAGGTTTGCTGCTGATTTATTTGCTATGGAGCCAATTTCTTTTAATAGGAACATTCCAGTCTCTAAATCTGCCGAAGCTGTTCAACTCATTGGGTTTGCCGACGCGTCAAGTTCTACTGGGTATGGATGCTGTGTCTATCTCAGAGTGGTGGACGTAACAGGTAAGGTAAACATATCTTTACTCTGTTCAAAATCGAGAATTAATTCACATAGCAAGCCACTAACCATACCGCGATTAGAACTAAATGCCGCGCTTTTATTATCGCACCTGATCAAAAGAACGCACGATACACTTAGCTTAAAAATTGTAATAAATAATGTTTACTTATTTACTGACTCCATGATAGTGCTGGGTTGGCTTAATACCGAAATTATTAGCTTACAAGCTTACGTCGCGAACAGAGTGAAGATTATTAAAGAAATTTCTTCTCAGTATCAGTGGCGCTACGTCAACACGAAGGAAAACCCTGCCGATCTTATTAGCAGGGGGATGGATCCACAAGATCTTGCGAGCCGCTCATTATGGTGGCACGGACCATCCTTCCTACAAAATGGTAAGCATGAGTTCTGCAATGACAGTCAAAACCTCCCAACTGTTACCCTTCCTGAACTCAAGAAAGTGGCGTCATCTAGTGATCAACGTGTTACACTCTTGACGCAGGTACAAAACGATTTATTCGAATTTTTGCAGAAGTATTCTGACATACATAAGATGACACGAGTCATGGCTTATGTACTTAGGTTTTGCAACAATATAAAAACAAAAAACAATAAAATTCTTCTCAATTATTTATCTAGTGAAGAGTTAACAAAAGCTTTAAATTTAATTATCAAGCAAGAGCAATATGTTCATTTTAGCCAGGAAATTAAAACCCTAAAACAAAATAGGGACTTATTAGGCCCTCTAAAATCGTTACATCCATTCTTGGATGATCAAGGTTTACTCCGAGTAGGTGGCAGGTTACAAAATTCCCAAATTACCTATGAACAAAAACATCAAATCATTTTACATAAGGAATCTAAGGTCACTGAACTCTTGATTAGGTCTGAACATCAAAGATTATTTCATGCAGGTCCTAAATTACTTCTTTCCATTTTAAATCAGAAATACTGGCTTATAAATGCCATGCGGCAAATTAAAAAAATAACTCACAAATGTCTTGTGTGTTTTAGGATGAAAGCCAAGTCTGCAAAGCAGCTAATGGGTTCATTGCCGCAACAGCGCGTTACTGCGTGCAAGCCCTTCCTAAAGGTTGGTGTGGACTTCGCAGGGCCCCTTCTAGTTAAAAATAGTAGAATGAGGAGGTCAGTGGAAACAAAAGGATACATATGTGTGTTCGTTTGTTTCGTCACAAAAGCAGTGCACTTGGAGCTGTCATCAGATCTAACAACTGACTCATTTTTAGCCTGCTTCAAACGCCTCGTAGCGAGACGAGGGTTGCCCAGCGAAGTCTTCGCTGACAATGGGACTAATTTTAGGGGTGCAGCGAACCAATTGGCTGACTTGTACCGGTTGCAGGCTACCTCAGAACATCAAACACGGGTGCAATCGTTTTCGGCCCAGCAAGGTGTAAAATTTCATTTCGTGCCCAGTTACTCACCTGTGTTTGCTGGCCTGGCGGAAGCTGCGGTGAAAAGTACAAAATTTCACCTCAAAAGAATTTTGCAAAAACTAGTTCTTACCTATGAACAATTAAATACTATCTTAGTACAGATAGAAGGCATACTTAATTCGAGACCTCTCGTACCTATGTCCTCCGATATCAACGATTTCAGTTATTTGACCCCTGGTCATTTTTTAACAGGTAGTGCGATCATGTCTTACCCTGAAAAAGATATTTCTGACTTGCCTACTAACAGACTGAAGTTTTGGAAGGTTTGTGAACATGCCAAACAATGTTTCTGGTCCATTTGGCATAAATATTACTTAAACTCATTGCAATGTAGATCAAAATGGCAATCAAGCGTACCTAATGTGGCAGAAGGTATGTTGGTTATTCTTAGAGAACCAAATTGCCCCCCGTTGCATTGGCCATTGGCTAGAGTCTCGAAAGTCTTTCCAGGCAAAGATGGGAAGGTTAGAGCGATGGAAGTTACTGCTCCTAATGGAAGAACTTATATGCGCTCCTTGTCAGGCATCTGTGTTCTACCACTATATGACAATCTAACTTAAGTATATAACTCGGTACTTTGCACAAGTCCATGCCGAAATACATTATATAGGTATATAAGGTTGTCTAGTGATAAGATAATTAAGTGTCAAGTCTTACTATATAAGCAGTTGTAACTAATGTTTTATGGTTTAATGTGTGTTTCTTTCGATTTATATAAGTAACTAAACAGGGTTGTCTCTTAGTTTTAGTTATGTAATAAAAGTAATCAAGTTGTCTAGTGATAAGATGATAAAGTGTTAAGTTTTACTATCTAAGCAGTCGTTTGTAACAAATGTTGTATATTTTGATGTGCGTTTTCTCAGCGTTGTCTCTTAGTTAGTTATGTTATAAAAGTAAACAAAAAAGTAGGTGTAAGTACTTATAATTTTATTAAGTTATCAAAACTGTTGTTTTGTTTTTGGTTTTTTGATTTGTAACAAGTTTGTTGTAACTTTTACTGTTTATTAGTACAATATCTAGGTAACTTTGCATTGTAGAAAAGGCTTCTTTTCTGGTGGCGAACATGTTGGCAACACCAACAAAAATATTTTTAATTTTTGGTTTTTGGCAACATTGTAAAACTTCTTGTCTTCCGTTGCCTCGATCGGTGTGCGCGGCCGTACATTTTTATAACCTACAATTACAATTATAGTTAAAAGGACGATTAAAGTGATCTAACTAAATACTGCTGTACTGTGTGCGTTCCATGTGTTGTGAGCAATAAACTGTGCCCCTCAAGAATTTGGCCTTTCACTGTCTGATGAAGATAACCAGCCCCCAGACATCCCCGAGCTGCACATCAAGCTCCATACACTCATATCTTCTTTATTTCTATGTTCCATTATATTTAATTCTATAATAATGTTATGTTCTTTCACAGAGACCCAAAAAAGAGTCTGCAAGAATATTCAACGTTTGCAGAAGGCTTCCTTCAAGAAAATGAACGTTTGTGGTCTATTCATCATAGACGCTGCACAGCCGCTGCATTTCTTCTCACTCATCACAACTTATGTTGTTGTTTTGTTACAGTTTTCTTTCTCTCTATAAATCTTTCTTTAATAGTTTGTGTCATCATCATCACCATCTTCCTGCCCTTGTCTGATTGTACTTGGGGTCGGAGCAAAACATTTTCTTCTGCCATTTTCCCATGTCAGACGTCACGGCATCATTTACTTCTTTCTCTTTCGTATATTATATATTCTCTCCCTTTCCATCCCATCACCTTTCATATCCCATCACTCTTTTAGTCACATGCGTTTCATCCCTCCTCATTACATGTCAAGACAAACGATATTATCCTTTATTTTTTTCTGTAACAGGCGCCACTTTCAAACTTCCCATAATATTATACTCATTTGTTACTCAATCTGTTATTCATAAAGGAGACAGTTTTTTTAGGCCCTCTTCGATGTTGCGGATATTCATATTACTTACACCAAAAAAAAGTAACCATTTTATTCTAATAATAAACGAAAGATTCCATAGAAACGAAACCGGAATCTTAAAATCATAACAAATAAGTTGTATTATGATATTTTTTTGCGAGTCAAATCATTCCTGTAGTGGTCAATGGCATTTGACGGAAAATACTTACGTAAATAGGGGGGTTTTTTCCGTTTACAAAAAAAAAGTACGGTATCCATTGGTACTAATATCTGCTTTAATTAAAATATAATATAATATAAAAAGAAATAATATTAAACTGTGAGCTTTCTAATGCTATTTTAGAGGTTTCCGCTAAAATCTTTTAGATGGTATAGAAAATCATCATGGCACGGAACGATGTAAATTCGTCTTTATGGTGGTTGACTGACAACTTCATTCGACATTTGACGTGTTATTGTTTGATTCACGTTTTCATTTTCGAATTTCTCATCATTCCGGTTAGACATGGCTTAGCTAATATAACCACTGTAATCTAGAAATTATAAGGAAGAAATATATATACGTTTCATTAATATCTGTATGTCTGTTACAATTTTATGTGGGTGGCCTGTTCTCCAAACAAAAAAAATTGTCTCCTTTATGTAAATTTTAATAGAGATATTTGAAATCAACAAGCTTTTCTGAATGCTTTACCCTTCCTTTGGTTTCGTGGCGCAAGCGCAATTGCTGAAAATGTGTACCTTGGTTTGATTCCCAGGTTGAGCAAAAATATACTTCTGGGTTTTCCATCAGGATGATTTAGTATAGCCCGAAGTTTTGAAGTTGATGGTATGTTACGCCCGTGTTTCGGAAAGCGCGTAAAAGGTCCTGCGTTCTGACCCCTGGTCTCTCCCGGGTTAGATTGTCGTTCTATCGGACTATGAGCGTGAGTATACCTGTGTTTGCACACACTTGAGTATTGTCATATAGTCGTTGGATCAAGTGGTTCCTACGGACTCCGTTTAATTTGGTTAACTTCTTTAAAGTAAATAACAAGTCACGGTAATTTTGTTTGTTTATAATTTTAAAGATATTTATTCTCAAAAAAAGACACAAAGTCACTTACATGAGAACAATGCTTAAAGTAAATTATTGAAAGTTCGTCACAGAAGTCACGATGGCAATTTTGATAAATTAGATATTGGATACTGTTAATGTTATTTGTTAACCGATGCTTTATTAGTTATCATTTTTGTGTTTTGTTTTCGTTAGTGAAATTAATAATACCTACTGGATAATGTTTTTGTTGATCGGGTATTATAGGTTTTTCAATTAGGAATTTCCAAATAGCAGCCCGAAACCTAGATTTTAGCCGGCAGAGTTGATTTTCTTAATCGGATTAATAATTAATTAAAATAGTCATCAAGATTGCATCAGTTACGTGTCACGACAATTGACAATCAAGATCTAATGACTCATTTTGATTTGGGTATTTAGTAATCATAATTACTTGCTTACTTAAGAGATCGATATATTGACTGTGCCTTCACTTTATATCCTTGAATGTATTTCATATGTCCGCAAAAATCGAGGGCTTTTCAAAATTAGAAGCGACTTCCATAATAAAAATACACGCAGTAAACATGAAATTGTAATACCTAAATTCAGATTAACAAAAACTAGAAAGTCTTTTATTATAAACAGTACACGCTTTTATAACAAGTTGCCAAACTCAGTTATAGAACTGACCGAGATGGAAAGTTCAAAAACTATACCAAACGTGTCCTTATTAAAAAAGCATATTACATAATCAAGGACTACGTTGAAGATATAAAATTTTGGCTCTAGTTCCTTCTGCGCATCCGGCTTCCCTAGTGGCTCTTAAACGGCACAAATTTGTGGATTTTCTAACTATTCTCAATCTCATTTTTTCTTTTCTTTCCATCCAGTTTTTTTTCAATAGTTTTCAAATCATTTCTTTTTTCTCATCTTTTGCTCAGAATAGTTACAGCACTGATGACAATATTAATTTGTGTCACATGTTTATTTTTTTTTTATATTCAAAATTTACCTTTGTGTAGATTCTTTTTTTTAACTTTTATTTGTGAATGAGTGAACATTGTAGGCTTTTTAGATCCCCAGATGCTTGTTAACTTTTTATTAACCGACTTCCAAAAGGAGGAGGTTCTCAATTCGATTGGTATTTTTTTTTTGTATGTACACCGATTACGCTGACATTTATGATCCTATTTACGTGATTCTTCTTTAGTTTGATGCGGAATAGTTGCCATTGAGTCCCATAAAAATTTAACATAGTTTGGCCCAGTATTTTTCATTTTATGAACATTTATACTTCAGTTGTGTGGTATAATTTCATGTATGTTCAACGATTTCTCCTCCATTTGTAAAGCGATTCTCAAAATTCTTTTTTTATTTGAAAGAATATACTCCTGAAATGGTTGTGTTTAAATTTGGTGAAGATTTGATGCTGATCTTCGGAGATATACAATGGAACTCTTCAAAACTAGATGGTAAATCGGTCGTGATTGCTGCAATCGCTTGGATGTTTATTGTTTTTACAACATCATGACGTAACATCACGCCTGTATGCTCTGAGGGGTACGCAGATGTGTACAATACACCCAAATTTCGACAGTTTAGGTATGTTAAGTTCCATTTATTGGGGATACGCATAGGATATCTTATATCACGGTAATATTATGATCTTATATTTCCACTTTTAGTTGTGTAACAACTAAAAATGGAAAAAATAAAAAAAACTTTTTTGCAAAAAAATAAAACTGACTTCAAAAAACATAAAAAAGTGAAAAATAACTTTAGCTTCAGAAGTCGGTGACAAAAAAAAACTAAATGAATCAAACAAAGGTCACCGATTTCTGAAGCTAAAGTTATTTTTCACTTTTTTATGTTTTTTGAAGTCGGTTTTATTATTTTGCAAAAAAGTTTTTTTGTTAAATATTTTTCTGTTTTACGTTTTTTGTATAGTAAGCAACGACCTATTGTCGGGCCTACGCTGTCCCCCCATACTTAAATACTAATGCTGTAACAAAATAATATTGTACCCTAATGATTTGAAAAGAGTAACCATGGAGTTTCTTGCGAGTTCTTCTCCATGAAAACAAAATAAGCGAACTGTGCACTTTTTTTGACGTTTTATAAGTGCCCATGTAGGCCTATGTGAAATAAAATAAATTGTTTTTTTTTTTTTGACATAGGATACAGTCATAATAACACTTTTTACCCGACTACGCCAAAACCAAAAGGAAGAGTTATGCATGACTTTCAGTATATGCACCGCTGGTAACATTACCTGTGTTTCGCCTTCACAGCGTCTAAACTACTGAATCAAATTTGATGAATGAGGAATTGATTCGTTATTATGTGTGACATAAGCTTTATACGAACGAAATCCATATGATGGGTGTTATTCATAAAAAAGTGAGGGTTCATGATAGGCTAGGCAGATGATGATGATATTTCTATAAATGAAAAAGACTAATCAAACCAACGATTTAATAAAACTTGTTTCACAGTATAGCAAACTGTAGCAATACAACAGTGTAGTTAGTAAGAAGACTCATCAGACTTAATTGTAACGCAGCGTCTAAGTAGAACAGGCCACACACACGTATCTTGCTGAACGAAGCTCGATGTAAGCGCAGTACGTTCTTGCAGAGTTTTCTCTCGTCATCTGTTATATGTTTAAAATAGAGAGTTAATTAGAGTTCACTAGAATTGTTGTAGTGCTCATTTTCGGAGATGCGGTGCGTTGGGCGGCGCGGCCAGTCGTCAATTCAAACATATGACGAGAAAAGAAAAACAGAATATAAAAAAAAACTAACACTGCCAAACTAACTATGAGCAGAATGTAAAAAAACCAAAACTTTCAAGAATTGTTTCGTAAAAGAGTGTATAAATTTCCATACTTTCATCAGTAACATGGTTACAACCTTGAAAAAGAAGGTTGATTTAGGATTTTTTTAAATAATAAAATAAAAATTTGGAAAAAAACCTTAGCACCCCTCGGATTATGCAGATTACTATGAATTTTTAATATGATAATAAAATGTTTTATTTACTGTATAAAATGGTTACAAAATTACTTAGTTCAAAGTCGCTGGCGAGGGGACAAGCCTTGAGAAAGAACGTACCTGAACAATTCGACATTAAAACAATTGCGCAAGTATCTTGGAGACTCTCGGACATAGTCTTGTAGAATTTCTCACACTGTCTATTCAGTAATGTTTGCCACGACAAATCTTTTACCACCCATATGTATACCGATAGCGATGCTATGATTGCTGAATCCTGAAATAAGATATACGACAAATGTTTAAATACAACAATAAATGGTACTCTCTACTCTTCATAACATAGCCAATATTTTGCTTATGTGCGCAGCGTTTTAGAATATGCGTGCCAAATCTGGTCCCCACAATACATGATTTATAAGAACCAAATAGAAAGAATTCAAAGAACATTTATTTACCTTTATTAACCATCTTAATTATATAACATTTATTAACCATCTTAATTATCGCCGCCGTAAACCTCCAATGTCTTACGAAGATAGCTGTCGAACCTATGGTCTGCTAACACTCGAAGAAAGGCGTAAAGTGATGGACATGTGTTTACTCTATGACATTCTCAATAGATGCCTCGATTGCCCGGAGTTGGTCGCACAGATTACTTTTAACACTCCCCTACGGCGCACTCGTCACACGCCAATGTAGCGCATTCCTAGACACTCTACTAACTATGCCAAGAATTAAAAATAATACATATTTTTCAAAAAAATATTTTACCGTTTTGTTGGCGTAATTGATATACATACCCCTACAAAATTACAGCTTTCTAGTACTAACGGTCTCTTAGCAAAACCTCGGACAGACAGACAGACGGACGGATATAACGAAATTATAAGGGTTTCTGTCAGGACTATGGAAAACTAAAAAGGAGTAAATGATGAATGGGACAAAAAGACGCTTTGCGCCAACGCCAAGTATTATGGGACAAGGCAGGTAGGTAGATGATGACAATGATAATAATTCAATTTCAAAAGCGTCATTAAACTGCAAACTAAGTTATGATTATACTCACAAACTGTAACACTCCACGCTTAAATATTTCAATCGTCACTTGTATGTAAACCAAAGCGTGAATGAATATTTCGACGGTCCCTACGTACATAAAGACATGTCGAAAATGGCAATTTTTTTTTATTGCACAATCGGTCTTAGATTTTCCATAAGCACATACTTGTATTTTTTTTATATTTTTATATTTAGTATTTAACGTCATTTACAAATCGTATATGCGAACAAGTATTATATACTTACAACGAATAAGTGTCGTAGATGCGGATATCTATACGTATCGTTTCTTACGGTTTCATATAGCAGTAGAATATCAGTGTAAAAGCGGTCATATCAGACATATCCGCTTATACTATGTTAAAGTCATTAAAATACCATTATTTCACAAATAATTATAATGTTACATGCTTCTTTAAAATATGATTTCCTAAATAATTATTACGAAGATAACAAACTTTTTATTTTTCTTGAAGTATATGAAGTCATGTCCTACATGTTTGTATATACGTGTAACTTTTAAATTTATATATGGATTTATTTTCATTTACGTTTACTACAATGTTTTATTTTTTTTGTTTTTCTTTTTCGGGACACGTGTATGTACAGAAAAAGATTTTTCAATGGATCTTGAGGATCGGCCTTTGGAAGTTTCTAACGACGAAAGACAAGTTGCCATGTGATGGAGAATACCATCGCCTTGATACGGTAGGGGAAATTTCGAGTGACGGAAGTGACCTTAGCATAACGTTGTGGTGTGAAACACCACAACCTATACCTGAAAATGATATTAATGAGGAATCTTTGGTTTCAACACTAATGCCAAGTCCTTGCATGACCTTTGGGGATACTGTAAATGAATGTAACTCATCATCATCATTCTCTTGCCCTTATCCCAATTCATTAATGAAATAAATGAATGTAACTATTTTAGCGAAAATTCTGTTTTCCTTTCTGATGAAAACATAAGATCAAGCCCATTAGGATCCAGCGAAATGCCTGGTTCACTGGTTCATCAACACCGCACCAACCGCACCAACGAAAAAAAAAGTGCTACATATTTAAAACTGGATAAAAGGTACAAATTCAAAGAAAATTCCTTGGAATAAGATAAGAGAAGTAAAAGTGCAAAGGAATAATCCGGATACCTAATGAATTAAAGTACGATTTTTTTTAAAATAAATTATAGAAAACTAAACTGTGGCAATAATTTGAAACTGGCTAGAGGAAGAAAAAATAACTACTACAAGAGAAGGTGAACAATAATCCTATTCCTATCACTGAAGTGAAATATAGAGACTTGATTACGATGATTATCCCAAAAAAGTATCATACATTCTATGTATAATAACCTTAAGCATAGTAAGAAAGAACAAAGTGACAAAGAAGTTTGTTAAATTTATTTATACCGTCTTTTTTTCTATAAATTTTAATTTTTATTTAACTATTGAGAAAACATTAATAGTATTTGATGATCATTCAATATTACTATAAAAGTTTTTTTTATTTAATAATTAGGTAGATAGATGAGACACATACTTTAAATAATGCTGTGGTGATTATTAAATATTACTAATTAGTTAGTTAAATAATTAAGCTGAGGCTCGTGCTTAAATAAAAAAAAAAAAAGTCTTAGAAAACTGTGATGTTTAATGTTTCGTTCCTGCTTCAATGAGGCTACAAGTACCTATTGTTTAGATGCTAAGAAGATGATTAATTAACAATAAATAATTTTCAATTATAAACCTTTTTTAATTAATAAAACACAGTCCCAATAATTTTATATAAGGACATGTCTTCATTTACATTGCAAGAAATATAGTCCTACCCTGAATGAATGAAACCGCGTATAAAGCGATATGTCTTCATTGATGTATTTTTTATATCCATGGGTGGCGATTTTAGAATGTTTAACATATCCGTTTGAAAACAATAACATAATTCTACGTTTTCATAAAACATTTTATTTAAATTCTATTTTATAAACTGTTTTCTTCTTTCCTGCGTATAAAAAGGTATCTTAGACATGTCTGACATACTTTTATTTTAATATCAGCGTAAAAACAGTTATCTATCAGTTTTTCTAAGAAAATCTAAAAAAAGAAAATATGTTTATATACCATTTTATAGTTCTTAAAGCTAATAAAACATTATAGAAAAAAAATATTTATAATTGTACATAGAATTATTTCTAGAGCGCTTTGAACATAAAAAACGCTCTCCTGTAAACCTCGGTTTTTGACATGTCGTTATGTACGTAGGGACCGTCGATTTGTAAAATGTTTAAAAGTAGCTGAAAAATTAAGCATATCAATTTTCATTATTATTACATGTTCAATGTCTAAAAATCGTAAAAAACAACAAGTGACTTACGAAACAGCGAAAACAATTTATTTTGATTTCATAGCACCTTAATATATCAACGTAAGCCTGAAACATTTTCTTGCAAAAACTGTCCCGAATCGTGTCTTCCCTAAGTTGAGGATTTAAAGCATTTATGTTCCATAAAATAACTTTTTCTTCCAAATGTTTCATGATTCCAATAAAATAAGCTACTTTACATTCATAAAACATGACAAAGTAGCAACTAAACATTTGAAAGAACGACAAACCTAACTTTAAGAGGAAACAACTAAACACGAAGACGTATCCAGAGAGCGCCATAATTACAACCATCCAATTCCAAGTGATGATTCGTTTAAAACTGGATTCATCGTTCAGAAATCTGTGCACTCTTTGAAAATTAAGAACAAATTCAATTTTAGACTTAGTTTGAAAGATACCAGTAACTAAATTTAGAGCAAATACCGAACACGTGTAGAGAACATCATAATAAACAACGACGTACATGAAAGAAGTATCTCCTAAATATTCTTTGTAAAAGTATAAAGTATATCCGCGGTAAACGGTAGACACACTGAAAACCAGAGCTCCAAGAATAGAAACAAAATTGGAGATTAAACTATTTGGAGTAATGAAGTTGTCCTTTATACGAAAGTTAGGACAAAACATTAAATACTGCAACAGGTTAAAAGGTAAAAGCATTGACTGTACATCTTTATCTACTAAATTTTTTAAAGGAACGTCCACAGTATATTCTTTAGTAAAAGTACGTTTTTTCTTCATTTTGTAACAGAACATTTTCTACAGCTCCCTGCTTTACAAATGATAATGTAATCGATGGGAATAAACGAACGGAACGACGTCATTCTGTTATTAGATACAATTACTTAATATTTCCAAGGTTTGTTTGTAAAAAAATTGGACATTTACTATCGAGGTTATGGATACAATACAATTATAATAATTATGACGGCGCAGTGGCTGAGCGATTGGCTGGTTTAGTTCGGTTCAAACTTTATGGCGGCTCGGAAGTTAGCTGCGAGTGACGGTCTGCGCAGGAATAACGCTTTAAACTTTATGGCGATTCGGAAACAAATGATCCGGATTCCGGATTCGGATGTTTATAAAAATAAACATTAAGTAACTAAAAAAATATATTATTAACTAAATTAAAACAATAAAATATCCGGTTACGTTGGTTTAGGCCGCGGGTTGCCGACAGCTTATTGCGACCGACGTCGCTTATTGCGGCCGCGTCTTTGTTTTGTAAAAGTTTTGTAAAAAAGTTATAATTATCAAAATAAAATAAATATGCATGAACGAACCACAATCGACCGTATAGTGTGGATCCAGCCTTAAGGTGACACTAGTCGATATTTTTTTCATGGAAATTTCGGGAGGGTATTACTCCACTGTTGGACACTGTACATCTAAACTCCAAAGTTATACATGATATCGTTTTGTCTTGTTATTAATTTTGTTTGTACGGAAACAAAATAGTACAATAAAAAGCCATTAAAGAGTTACTCGTAACTACGAGCTACCAATGATTCGTTTTACTTTTTATTGTCAATTTTAAACGCAACTTTGGGCGTAAATTAGTGATAAAAGAAGTGTCAAATTTCCAAAACGACAAAGCACAATTATCGAAAAATTCAATCAATTTGATTTGTACTTGATTTATGCGCTGGTTTTTTCATAAAACTCGATTTTCCAAAGTACTTTACGTATTTTTTTACGCGCGTCTTTTACTATGAATTATCTTGCATCTCACTGAGCTCATTCTGTCGGGTACAATGCCAGGTGAGATAACGTGCTTTTTGGGCACGCGCACCAGTGAGTTCGAGCCCGCGACTAGTGCAACCTTAACAACGCGCTTTTCATTTTTTCTATGGGATATGACCAATTATACGTAGGTATATTGGGCTTCTAGGTTTAATATCACAAGTGCGGCCCGCCTTTAGTTTATTTTGCCACCTTGTGGCCCTTGCCTGCCAAAAGGTTGCCGACCGCTGGTTTAGGCTGTCATGGCCTATTGAAACAGTAGTTAGTAGCACGAGGATAAGGCATAATATACGATAATTCAAAGCCAAAAACACTCCACCGATTTAACCTGAAATTTAATTAACTTACTTTACGAAAGTAGGTTACTCGTTTCTCTACTATGCTGTAAAATAATCAAAATATGTAAAAACATTATTACAATCGATCTTCCATAAAACGGTTGACAAATTGAAAAATAAACTATAATACCAATATTTCATTCGTCAGTCGACATTGTCGACAGCCTGCGTCAGTGGACTGGATCTGCTCAAGCACATCACTAACTTGTCGGAAGAAGCAGCGGCTGTACTACGTGAAGCATCCGCTATTGAAGTATCGTTTTGTGATTTTTACATTGCTTGTCCAGTGACTTAGTGACAAACTTAGGTAGTGGTGAAAGAGCAATGTATTTATTGCAAAAATAGTACAGTCGTCACGTTGTTGTTGTTACAATCACGGTCCGAAAGTCGAAATTTAATAAATGATATTTCTATAGCGCGCCGCAAAAATCAACAAGCAACACAAGCTCCCCGTCCGACAGCCGAAGCAGGACTAAAGCGGATAGGGGGGAAGCGTGGCGGCTCTGGTTAGAACGGGCGGAACACACGCTAATTTAGGTATTTTCTTCATATTATTCAAACAAATACACATTTCGAAAATGTAAAATGTATACGTTATAGAAAACATGTAGTTTTGTTATTATTCAAAATCTGATGATCGCCGTTACGTACTTAGGGTTAATTTTGTTTTTTAGAGATTACTTTGGATTTTTTTTCTATCGAGAAAACTAAAAGTAATCGTGTTTCTAAAGTATACGATGTATAGAGTGAATCCTTTAATATCTTATATATTAATTGCATAACTGAAGGATAAGTAATAACGATGCAGTAAGGGATCAAGCGAATGCAATTATTTTGGAATTTCGTATCGTTTAGTCGGTAGCGGCTTAAATTTGAACCTGCTGTCAGTTGTGACTGGTCATCTCTTAGTTGCCATGGCTTATTTGAATGTTTATTTTTTAATTGTATTTTTTTTTTGTTTTTACTATGGACACTTTTAACGTGCACATCTTGCTACATTGTTTTCACATAATATACCATCTTAACATGAATGATGTAACCAAGATTTTGTAACAACATTTTGATTTAAAAGAGTGTCCATGGAGTTTCTTGCCCGTTCTTCTCCATAGAGATCTACGCTAGGGAATGGGCAACTACAGTACTTTCACAGTTTTTATGTCTTGTGACTGGGACTGTAGCTACATTTAATTTTCATCTTTGTTTCGACAATTCAAAAGTGCCTGTAACTGGCCTACTTGAAATAAATGCTTTGATTTTGATTGATTTTGAACCGAACTATACGCTGCGTGACGCGGGTTCGACCCACGCACGAAACCAATGTTTGTATGGCCTACACTCTACAGGTAGTTGTTTTGCGTGTCCAGCTGTTTGTGTAAGAGAGTTTAAATGTTTGTGAACGCTGGGTGCGTTTACAAACTTTTAAACTCACGATACAGGAGAAATTTCTAATTCCTGAACCATATTACAAACTTGTATTCAATAATCATCATTCATCTTGCTGTGTCGGCACAGTATGTTTTCTTCTTCTATACTTCTCTATTACTCCCCATCTCATGAGTCACCCCCATTCAAGCAAACTCACCTTTCAAAAGGGCCATCCATAGTTTTTTTAGGCTTACTCTACTCATAAGAGTGAAGGAACAGTTTTGAATATGAATGCGGTTTGACTTAATACGACCTTTGTGGACCAATTAAAATAATAACTAAAAAGGGAAGTCTATTATTAAAATAATTTAAAGTAAATATGCCAACAAAAGAGGTCGGTGCCAGCATTAATTAATAAAAAGAAATATTAACATGAGTGTCGATTGGACAAAAAGTCAATGAAACAAACAAATGTCAACTTTTGTTTGTTTCATTGACTTTTTGTCCAATCGACACTCATGTTAATATTTCTTTTCCGACTTCGGATTTCCGAATGTAAAGTTATTTTCAACAAATCCGAATGAGCCACTTTTAGAACTGAAAAAAGCTAAAGGGCAACGCAGACGAAGACTTTTTGTATGTGGGATGTGGCGCGGTAATATTCAGAGCGCGAGGCGGGCGATGGAAGACCTTCCATCAGCCCTCGATGATCGTTCACTCTTCTTTAATAATAATAAATAATAAAAATTTGTTTATTTCTTAACCAAATCAGAACAACAAGTTGACAAGTTGATTCTTTACTGACCAGGGTGGTGGGGGGTACTGTCGCTGTGTCTCAGCGTGCCCCTTTTCTTCTCTTTGGTTCGAGCCAGAGCCGTCAGATCGTCAACACGTCATCATGGCGCACAGAGTACATTTTATATATCGTGGCATCCGACATTTATTTTTCTCTATTTTCTTGATTTTTGTGTCTTGTTAATAATATTGCTGGATTTATTAACTGACTTCCAAAAAGGAGGAGGTTCTCAATTCGATCGGTTTTTTTTTTTTTTTTTTTATTTTTTTTTTATGTATGTACACCGATTACGCTGAGATTTATGATCCGATTTACGTGATTCTTTTTTAGTTTGATGCGGAATAGTTGCCATTTGGTCCCATAAAAATTTTACATAGTTTGGCCCAGTAGTTTTCATTTTATGAATATTTTTACTTCAGTCGTGTGGTATAATTTCATGTATGTTCACCGATTTCTCCTCCATTTGTGGAGTGATTATCAAAATTATTTTTTTATTTGAAAGAGTACACTTTTGAGATGATTTCATTTCAATTTGGTGAAGATCTGATGCTGGTCTTCGGAGATATACAATGGAACTCTTCAAAAATAGACGGTAAATCGGTCGTGACTTTTGCAATCGCTTGGATGTTTATTGTTTATACAACATCATGACGTAACATCACGCCTGTATGCTCTTAGGGGTACGCAGATGTGTACAATACACGTAAATTTCGACAGTTTAGATATGTTAAGTTCCATTTATTGGGGATAAGCCTATTACCATGACATGTATTGTTAACAATGTACGACTAAAAATGGAAAAATAAAAAAACTTTATGCAAAAAAAATAAAACCGACTTCAAAACACAAAAAAATGAAAAATAACTTTAGCTTCAGAAGTCGGTGACAAAAAAAAACTAAAGAATCAAAAAAGTTCACCGACTTCTGAAGCTAAAGTTATTTTTCAATTTTTTGTGTTTTGAAGTCGGTTTTATTTTTTTTGCAAAAAGTTTTTTTTAAACTAATGTTGTAAAAGAATAACTCGCTATCTATTTTACAATAATACCTAAACTATAACAAAACTCTTGAGTCTTAGTTGTTGTACTATAAAGTACAATGATGTTATAATAGTACATAATGGTCATCATCATCATCATTTCAGCCGAAAGACGTCCACTGCTGGACATAGGCCTCCCCCAAGTCGCCACATTGAACGGTCACGTGCGACTCGCATCCAGCGGATTCCCGCAGCCTTCACCAGGTCATCGGTCCACCTAGTGGGAGGCCTTCCAACGCAACGTCTTCCGGTTCGCGGTCGCCACTCCAGAACTTTTCGGCCCCATCGGCCATCCGTTCTGCGAGCAATGTGCCCTGCCCACTGCCACTTAAGTTTGGCAATTCTTCGGGCTACGTCGGTAACCTTGGTTCTCTTGCGGATGTCTTCATTTCTGATTCGATCGCGCAAGGAAATTCCGAGCATAGCCCTCTCCATTGCCCTTTGGGTGACTTTAAGCCTTCTGATGAGGCCCATTGTAAGCGACCAAGTTTCGGTCCCGTATGTAATCACTGGCAACACACACTGGTCATAGACTTTCGTCTTGAGACACTGCGGTAGGTTGGACGAGAAGATCGCGCAACTTCCCGAACGCTGCCCAGCCGAGTCGGATTCGACGATTGACCTCTTTCTCGAAGTTAGACCTACCTAACTGGACCGTTTGTCCCAGGTACACATAATCGTCTACAACTTCGAGTGTAGAGTCTCCGATCTTGATAGGAGTGGGTGTGACATGGGCATTCAACATGACCTTGGTTTTGTCCATGTTCATTTTAAGACCCACTCTTCCGGAAGCTCTACTGAGGTCATCGAGCATTGTACTGAGGTCCTCCATGGTCTCAGCCATGACCACTATGTCGTCGGCAAACCGAAGGTGAGTGATGTACTCGCCATTGACGTTGATGCCTAGCCCTCTCCAGTCCAGAACCTTGAAGACATCCTCCAGTGCAGCAGTAAACAGTTTCGGAGATATGACGTCTCCCTGTCTCACACCTCGCTGCAGGAGGATAGGATCTGAGACTTGGTCTTGAAGTCGGACTGACATGGTGGCGTTTTTGTACAAACACTTCAACACCTCGATGTACCGATAGTCGATTTGGCACCGTTGGAGAGACTGCAGTACAGCCCAGGTCTCGATCGAATCGAAGGCTTTCTCGTAGTCCACAAACGCTAAACAGAGAGGCAGGTTATACTCTTCGGTCTTCTGTATAACTTGCCGCAGCGTATGTATGTGGTCTACGGTGCTATAGCCTTTTCGGAAACCGGCTTGTTCGGGTGGCTGGAAATCGTCAAACCTGCGCGCGGGACGATTCGTGATGACTCTAGAAAACAACTTGTAGACATGGCTTAGAAGTGAGATGGGCCTATAATTCTTCAACCGGGCATTGTCACCCTTTTTGAAGAAGACAAAACATAATGGTACAAGTGTATAATGTTGGTGATTACCGCTGAGGCGCGATTGAGACCCGAGCCGTTAGGTGAGTGTCATAAGAGAGCTGAGGACGGTAATCATCAATACACACGTGTATCATACGACGTTTTTTAATGAATAAATAACTATAATTTCAACAGTGAAAACGAGTTGTGAAATTTTTTTCGCAATGGCGGGAAAAATTAATCAGTTTTCCTATGAGCGCATCTAACAATGGTGTCGATTCTGTTGTGCACAAACTAAACTTAATTTAGAATATTGCTATCTTTTTCTCTCTAATAAAACAAGAAAATGACGGACGTAATTTAGAGCTGTCAAATTTAGTTGGAACTAATATTTCCATACAAATGAAGGGTGCAGGTAAAAACATGTCGACTAAAAACACGGTGAAGCGCAAGGCATAAACTAGTTTGACAACTCTAACTTAGTTCATAGCTATAGCCGTCCTTTTCTCGCACTACCATTTAGTGAAAGATAGCAATAGCCTAAATTAAGATTAGTTTGTGCACAACAGAATCAACACCAATGGCGATCGGCCATAGACTAAAAGAATGAGGTTTCTTTTTTTTTGCTTTTCGCGGATAGCGTTTTAGCCACGTACAAAATGGGGAATTCAAAGTTTTCTTTATTACAGAAAACAAAAGTTATATTTGAGTGAAAGTTTTATTTATTAAAAACGTACAAGTTGAAATTATCTATTTAAATACGAAGTTTCATGAAATGAGCAAGCAATAGGTATATTAATTTATTTGTACTATTAAACACGATCTTTTTTGTATCGAAACTTTTTTAAGAACAAAGCAACAAGCACCTCAACCAAAAAAAAACCTATAACTCACTTGTGAATAATGGTAACGAAAAAGTCACAGTTTGATTAGAGATGTCATCGTGTGCCTAATTGCGGTGAAATTAGAGCCATTTTATGAGCAAGTGTGTTAAAAATAATACAGTAAAGTTATGTGAGTTCGTTATCCGGATTTCGCACATTATAATTATGGTTCTAATATTTTTTTGTTTGCAAAAAAAAATAAACGACTTAAAAAAAATGCACAAAAAAAATAAAACCGACTTCAAAACACAAAACACAAAAAAGTGAAAAATAACTTTAGCTTCAGAAGTCGGTGACCTTTTTTGATTCATTTAGTTTTTTTTTTGTCACCGACTTCTGAAGCTAAAGTAATTTTTACTTTTTTGTGTTTTGTGTTTTGAAGTCGGTTTTATTTTTTTTGCAAAAAGTTTTTTTATTTTTCCATTTTTAGTCTTGATATCCTATACAAATATATGCTATGCATTTATTTTACATTGTTAACAATACATGTCATGGTAATAGGCCTATCCCAATAAATTGAACTTAACATATCTAAACTGTTGAAATTTGCGTGTATTGTACACATCTGCGTACCCCTCAGAGCATACAGGCGTGATGTTACGTCATGATATTGTATAAACAATAAACATCCAAGCGATTGCAAAAATCACGACTGATTTACCGTCTAGTTTCGAAGAGTTCCATTGTATATCTCCGAAAACCAGCATCAGATCTTCACCAATTTTAAATGCGACCATCTCAGAAGTATACTCTTTCAAATACAAAAATAATTTAGAAATTCACTCCACAAATGGAGGAGAAATCGGTGAACATACATGAAATCACACCACACGACTGAAGTAAAAATGTTCATAAAATGAAAACTACTGGGCCAAACTATGTAATTTTTTTATGGGACCAAATGGCAACTATTCCGCATCAAACTAAAAATCACGTAAATCGGATCATAAATCTCAGCGTAATCGGTGTACAAATAGTACATTAAAAAAAAAAAAAAAAAAATACCGATCGAATTGAGAACCTCCTCCTTTTTGGAAGTCGGTTAAAAAAGTGTAAAATAACTTTACTTTTGAAAGTCGGTAATTTTTCGACTTCAAAATAATACTTTTATTTATCAAAAAAAGTAATCGACTATCAAACAAAACAGTGGAAAAGAACTTCAGAAGTCAGTAATATTTTGTAGCAAAACATTAATTTAAAAATCGTCAGTGACAGTCAAAAGATGCAGTAACAGTAACATTGTCAGGTATAAACAATAACATAGCAACCTTATCCTACTTAATATTATAAATGCAAAAGTTTGTATGTATGGATTTTTGTTTCTCTTTCACGCAAAAACTACAGAACGGTTTTTGATGATTTTTTGCACACAGATAGTTTATAACCTAGCCTAAAACATAAGATACTTTTTATCCCCGTAGTATAGATCCCATGGGACAATTATCAAACTTCACGCAGGCGAAGCCGCTAGCAGAAGCTAGTCTACTACACTACAACAGCCCATAACGTCCACTGCTGGACATAAGCCTCTCCCATGATGGGAGGAATTTGCCGTAATCTCTACTCTTGGCAGGCGGATTGGAGATTGCAGTGATGAAAGACTAACAGAAAACGCTGCTGCCCATTCTCTGGTCTACGAAGGCGCAAGGTGTTCTGCCTCAGACATTAGTCGCCTTATACGACACCCGTGAGTGTAATGGGTTGGTTCTGTTCTACTCTGCCGGACACCACACGGTCGAAAGCCGAAGCTAGTCTATCCTCATATTATAAAGAGAAAAGATTGGTATTTTTGTATGTACCGAATAAACTTAAAAACTACTGGACCGCTTTCAAAAATTCTTTCAGCAATGGATAGCTACACTATCAGCGAGTAACTTAAGCTATATTTTATCCCCGTACTCCCACGGGAACGGGAACTACGCGGGCGAAACCGCGTGACGTCCACTATTGTTTAATACAGTTGAACTCCGAATTTCGTGAAAAGATTTTCCCAGAATTGTACTTCTTCTTCCTCCGGCGCATACCCGGCTTTCAGCTCGTTGCCAATGTCCAAATATTCTTTGTTTTCAAGAGTATACGGTAACCACTCAACACCCAAGGAATCATCAGGAGTCGGGTTTCTGAAATGACAATAAAACAAAGTTGCATTATTTTGGTTCAAGGACATTTAAGTCATACCGTACACGCGTGGGTCTTATTTCTCATAGTTGGGATAATAATAATGATATTGGGTGCAATTTTGCAAACTGGTTGAGATACCGGCGTCATTTCAAAATAAATTGACCTCTTTTAGTTGACTCCAACTCCTAACAAGGAGTCTTAAGGAGCAAAATGATTATTCAATTATAAAATAATGAACACACACATATACATCGAGGGAGTCCAGTACACATCTTCGACGAAGACATCATGGTACCCATTGTTTTCTCGTCGTAAATTAAAATTCAAAGCCGCACTTACCCGTATTTAGCGAAATTGGTCCAAAGTTTTGTGACTTTCTCAATATATTGGAACTCGGCTGAACTCATATCAATAGTCTGATCCTTCACACTAAACAAATACATTATGTCATCAGCATGAGCTACTACTGGTTTATCTCCAACCACATCACCAATTCCCATTAATTCAGACATAATATTCAATTCAGAAAATAGACTGAATTTGTACAAATATGCTTTGTTCTTCTGAGAGCGAGACAATAGTTTAATCCATCTCATCGTGGGGAATACAAACACATCCATGCCATAATATTTTTCTAGTTTCTCCCAGTCATCTGGTATTGAAATCTCATTCTTGAAATAATACTCTTTGATTCTTTTCCCAAGTTCTAGTTGTTTATTTACTGATAAATCGATTGGATAGGAAACAAAGAACTGTGGATAGTTTCTTGCTTGCTCAAGACTTTCTCTGAAATCACCAAAGATGCCAATACACATTAGACCTTCATCGGCTGTGTATCCTACCATAATATCAACTCCTTCGTGAACACCATTAGAGACTGCATCGATCATATCTCCATAGAAAAATCTCTCATTGTTTCCAAAATCTTTTTCATCAGTAACACTAAAATAAACTTCGTGATTGGTCCTCACTTTTTCGGAATAAGTTATAGGAACTTTGGCTTGTATAAGTGAATCCACAGGTTGTCACAGGTCTTCAGAATAGAATCCTAATTGCCTTGCCAATGCGAAGCCTCTTTCACGTGGTTTGTATGACTGTGCCCAATAGCCAATGCTGACGCCGCTCTGAACAATGGCTCTCTTGAATAAACCCTTTGACATAGGTGATATTAAGTGGTACGAGGTACTGGCTCCGCCAGCACTCTCACCAAATATGGTGATGTTTTCTGGATCACCACCAAAATTAGCAATATTTTCCTTTATCCATTTGAGGGCTAACACTTGGTCTTTCATACCAGCATTACCAGGTACATCTTCTGTTTCTAAAGAAAGAAAACCAAGAACTTCAAGTCTGTAGTTGATTGTGATAAGGACAACATCTTGTCTTACAAGGAACTTGGGACCGTATTCGGTATCATCTCCAGTGCCCGATACGAAACCTCCTCCGTGAATCCAGAACATGACAGCTAAAGGTCCGTCAGGGTTGACTTCTGGTGTGTAAACGTTCAGATACAAACAGTCTTCAGAGCCACTTCGATTTCCTGCAAGTTCATCAAAGAACAGTTCATACTGAGCACACTTAGGGCCAAATTCCTTTGCGCTGCGAACTCCTTCCCATGGTGATGGAGGTTGTGGGGCCTATGAACAATATAGATGGTGTTTTAAAAAACAACAAGCCAGATGTACTGATAGAGGCCGTTTCAGACTCTACTCGACATAAGATAAACTACCTGTACTCGACATAAGATAAAGCTATATTATTATGAAAATAAAACATACGTTATCAATTTAATGATGTTTACGTGATCGGAAAGTTTTTCTGCAACTTCGATCAATTAATAATTTAGTGGAACAATGATGACAATCAGAGAATGCAATTTGGAAAAACCAGAATGATTCATTAAATATCACACTAAATAAATACCATAGTCAATAAATACCAAAGTTTGTATTTATGTGTTCGTATGTTTGTTGCTTTTTAATACTGAAGTGGCTAGGCGGATTTGGGTAAAGTCTGTAAATAGAATTAGAAATTACATTATAGTAGAGTATCAAGACTAGCTGATGCCTGCGGCTTCGCCCACCCGCAAATTATGTACTAAAACCTTCCTCTTGAATCACTCTATCTATTAAAAAAACCCGCATCAAAATCTTTTGCGTAGTTTTAAAGATCTAAGCATACATAGGGACAGACGCGGCGGGTGACTTTGTTTTATAATAATATGTAGTAATAGTGATGGTATGAGTTGACTCCTAAGTAACAGGGTATCAGGGTAACAGCATTGAACGGTGTACTACATTCATATACTATTCTAAACATTATATCACAGATCCACTTACCTTGAACCTTAGTTCCCCGAGTGGCGGCTGTGCGAACGGTATCCCCAAGAAGCTGACATACGTTCCACCGTACTCGTTCTGCACCAACTCTCCTTCCAGCAGTCCCTCGCTCACCCTCACTTGCACCGCCGTCGACGAGCTCACTCCCAATACCACACACAACAATACAATGCTTAATACCGATGCCATTTTTATCATCAGCATCAGCTGATAAGGCTTCAGTATTTTAATAACAATTTGTGACTTGACACAAATTTCAATTTCGTTTAAAACTGACACATACAGTTTTACATTCTGTTCTGTACATACATGTGAATGAAAAACATAGATCTAGGTGACTGAGCGTACAAATATATACGTTGCCTTTTTAGGTACAAGTCTTGATCAATATCTTTATAAGATACAGTATCAAACTTACATCATACATACCTACCTACCTACCATTATCAAAGCTGATAAAAAGAAGGGTTTTAGTAAGATCCCCGTTTCGATAATAATGATTCAGACTGGAAATTCGACACATGTTCGTAAGTCACTTTCCATCCGGAAAAAATAGCCTTATCTACTACACGAATTGCATTTGTAATGCTTTATGTATTATATCATATCTTTAGAAGCTAATTGGAGAATCTTGTGCAACAAGGTGAAGCAATTTTAACAAATAATAATGCAAGTAACGCAACACACTTGCGCAAAAATCTAAAATGGTACTAGGATTACAAATAAAGGTGAACAGCAGCAACGCAATGATTTAGCTAACTAGTAACAAGCGTCGCCAGGTGCAGTAGTAGACACACGTCTACCTAGAACAGTCGACAGGCGCGCATCTTATTGAACGATGTACGGTGCATGCATCTCACGTTCTTAAATATTTTGTTTGTCTTCATCTGCAGAAAGCTCAAACTTTCTCATCCTCCGTTACTTTCGTTGACATTTGTAAATGATCTGGACCGGATCCGACTGGATTCATCATTGTCGACAAGTTCCATACTTACCTTTCCATTGTGTCGTGGTTGTTTAAGAAATGCTCAAAGCGCGTTGTGGCATTTCCTCATTGCCAAAACGCGTTTCTGACATCATCATCATCTGCCTAGCCTTTTCCCAACTATGTTGGGGTCGGCTTCCAGTTTTACCGGATGCAGCTGAATACCAGTATTTTACATGGAGCGACTGCCTATCTGACCTCCACAACCCAGTTATTACTGGGTAATACGATACCCCTTGGTAAGACTGGTTGTCAGACTTTTTGGGCCTCTGACCACCTAACGACTGTCAAAGATGTACAAATGACAGCAGACAGTTTCTGACAATGTAGTCGAAAAACAAAGCAGCCACCACGCGGAATTCACTTCGTGTTCCTTTTGTCTCGAAAATGCCAAAACGCCTAGTACCCGTTTTCACCAACATTGTAGATGATAACCAGTGACTACACTACTTGCAGGCCGTTTTCAGTCGCAGCAGATGGTGCTTTATCAATCAACGTAAGTGCTGTCATTCGAATCGAAACCAGTAGTGTTTTAGGGGTAGCCGTAATCTTCAGAATTATAAACTAAATACGGTTTTAATCCCAGAGCATAATTTATTTACCTCAGTTCTAGTAGAATAATTGAGGCTCGTAAGACAACCTTTTATTTAAGTGACTCATTAAACTAAGTTAGTATTAGACAAAAAACACTTGACGCAAAACGTTCATTGATACTAGGATTACAGAAATGCGAACTGCAGCAACACGATGGTATAGTTAGTAAGAAGCGCCGCCAGGTGTAGTAGTAGACACACGTCTACCTAGAACAGTCGACAGGCGCGCATCTTACTGAATGATGCTCGGTGCACGCGTCTCACGTTCTTGCATAACTTTTTCTCTTCTTCTGTAAAATTTATAATTTAAAAAAACCCAATTAATATTTCTAATGTTACTGTGTTGCTCATGTGATATTTATGGGGTCTGCTTCAAATCTCACATACCTGTGCAATTTGATGTTAGAATATAAGCGCATGTATCCTGAGAGTCCTCCACTGCAATATAGAACGCCACGCAGTACAGACTCAGTATAGTTTGTAACGCCAAGTATTTTAATAGTCAAATGAAATATAGTAATGTTGATAATAATGCATAACCCTTATTCTGAAAATCACACACAAACTTTATTTAATTTCACTAGCGTATTACTAGCCAGAAGGCGTCGCGGCAGACCTCGTAGAAGATGGCAGGACGAGTTGGACAAAACTAACGAGTGGTCCACATTAGCCCTGGATCGAAACATCTTGAAGTCATGGGGAGAGGCCTTTGCCCAGAACTGGGATGACGCAGGATCACAGTATCAGTATGAGCGTACTACAGTGTCCGACGGCGGAACAAAGGCTACGAGCATTCATCACCACGCTTACCCAAGACGATTCCTATCTCAAATTACTTTTAAGTTCACGTTTCCTTACGATGTTTTATTTCACCAATGTCAGTGATTTCTGACATAAACTTAGAGAAGACGGATTGAATAAGGCATATTGTTTAAAATATTAGAAAAAAAAAGCTACTAATATTCCGTTGTCAACCATTTTAAACAACCTAACAGAGTTGACGATAATATCTAGCGCGATAAAATGAACTTGAATTTATGCAGAAAAAAATCGTGCATTAAAAAAAATATGATACGTACCGCAATATGGTTTCTGTTGAGTGATTAATAAAAGTATATATAGGCTGCATGATACACTAAGGTATGTAATAAGTTATGTACCGTGAAGTAAAGAATCTGACATTAAACAAATTGTACCATTGTTATCTCGTAGGCCTCTTTTCTTGCTACTTTTTATGTATCCTCATTCATCATCATTTCAGCCGAAAGGCGTCCACTGCTGAACATAGGCCTCCCCCAAGTATCGCCACATTGACCAGTTCCGTGCGACTCGCATCCAGCGGATTCCCGCAACCTTCACCAGGTCATTGGTCCACCTAGTGCCTTCCAACGCAACGTGTTCCAGTTCGCCACTCCAGAACTTTTCGGCCCCATCGGCCATCCGTTCTGCGAGCAATGTGCCGTGCCCACTGCCACTTAAGTTTGGCAATACTTCGGGGGCTACGCGGGCTATGGGTTTATTAAGTATGAACTTTTATAATTGTGGAAGTACATCATCATCATTTTCTTGAGTCAGAACCTTATTGGAATTTAATTGGGATAAAGGTAAATCCTTAACCCAATTTTTTTAATGTCTTCGCACCATATTGCTTTCTTTTCTATTAGCCGTTTTTTTTTCATTTGTCGCCTTTTCTTGTCATATCATTTTTCATACAGTCCATCCATCATATCTTTGGTCTTCCCTTAATATTTGGAGATAAGTTTGGAACAACCTTTTGTGACATGTTTCATCTCGAATGAACGAGTGTAAAACCTGATGATTCAACAAAACAATTTTAAGCTCAAGCAACTTTATAAATCCAATAGCATAAACTATATTACCGTAAAAAATAATTAATACAGTTTTACAAAAAATAGCACTCAACTGCACCAAGGGGTAAGAAGCACAATAAGTTCAAGCCCAATAAATAATATAGAAACTGATAATGATAGCAACTCTCATCCAGTTGCTCTTGGTAAACTTGGAATTAACTTCACTATTGCCGAATCTATGCACTTCTTGAATTGTCAACACGAACAATACAACATTCTCTGTTTGAATCATGTTAAGAATAAAGTTTATAAGGAATCCGCAAATATAGTAACTGAAGTCGTAATACATGGAGTAGATTTGAACTTTTGAAATTGTAAACTGTGGTATCTGTATCACAAACATAATCAATCGATACATATATAAAGACATGCAGATGATTGTTCCACATAGCAACAGAACTTTATTAAAGAGATTATTTGTGGTTATGACATTGTTCTTGATGCGATACTTTGGACTCAACAGTATGGTCTGCATCAGGGTGAAAGGTAAGAACATAGACTGCACATCTTTATCAATAACGTTATTAGACCAAACTTTTATTTGACCGCTAAGATCAACAATTCTGTTATGCCTTTTTTTGAAAGACATGGTTTCTTATTTTCAATAAGTTACATATTGTACTTCCAACTACACTATATTTATTTGCGTTTCAAGTGATTTAAACTCGACTGGTCAAACAATATAGTTGAATCAGGTACTTAACGTAATAACAAATAAAGATAATGAGATAGATTAGATGTAAGGATTACAAAAAAAAATTGTTAAAAATAATCATGGGACAGTAATACTTCTACAATGTTTTAATAAATACAGTGCTAATGGGATGATATAGTGCATGAGGAGCTCAATGTTATTATTTGGGGATCTATTGCAATTTAATAATAATAATAATATATGGTATAGGCCCGTTAACGTAGTTAACACTAGCTAAAAAGCTAAGAAACTATATATGTTTTCCCTAAATAATAATAATAATAATGATAATTTATATTAAGGTTCATAAAGTTTTGTAGTACATGAGGGATTTACAAAGTATGCATTTATAATTACATGTAAGTAGGTACAACAAATTGCTGGGTGAATCACTGCTCTCCTAGCTAGATTGCTGAACTTTCTGTATTTAAGAGAGACAGTTTCGACTCCCTATTTGAGTATCACAATCATGTATTATACTTTTGGCGCTTAAAATATTAAACAAAACACAAAACCAAAAAACTAAATCTTAAAATTAAATTAAACAAATTAGGACGATGAGTGCTGGTGTGGTAGGTCGAGTGAGTGTGTATGTGTGTGTGTGTATGAATGTGTTTGTGTGGATTTGAATAATACGGAATTGGGTTACTTTCATGTGAGTGTCACTAAGTACTTTTCAGTCTCGTCGTAGGTTTTATTCAGGAGGAATTTACGGAGGGCAAGTTTGCATTTGCTGTATGGTAAATTATAGATGTATATGGACGCGTTAACTTTATTGTACAAGCAAGGGCCGAGATAGTAGAAAAATCTC
This sequence comes from Xestia xanthographa, assembly GCA_905147715.2. Classification (NCBI taxonomy): domain Eukaryota; kingdom Metazoa; phylum Arthropoda; class Insecta; order Lepidoptera; family Noctuidae; genus Xestia; species Xestia xanthographa. Next base: position 1,387,915 of record LR990644.1, on the reverse strand, counting down.
TTTGTGTATTTAAACTGAGTTTGTGGAACAGTACAAATCATATCTTTCCTTCGTTTGGTAATATTGATAAGAGGGGTTTTCAAATGTTGCAGAAGAATAGTTTGCAGAATGAAATGTTGCCTTATGTTGAGGACCCCACAATTTTTGTAAAGTTCTGTAGTAGGAGAAAGCATAGGTCGAAATGTTGCAACCTTCAATATAGCCCTGTGAGACACTTCCAAAGGTTTAAGGGCAGTTTTTGTGGCGCCTCCCCAGCAGCTAATACAATAAGTGATTGAATTTATCCAAGGCATTCGATTTCGTCCATCATAAAACGTTAATTCTTATTTATATTCTATTTATTATTATATTCTTATTCTAATTATTAAAACTTTCCGGCAAATAAAGATCAAACTAACCGAAGATCTATGGGGAATGTCTGTCAAAGTTTGTACATCCATACTTGAGACTATACTACTTAGCTTTAATTTTTAATTTATGTGTAGACCAAGGAGTTTTCCCTGATTTAATGAAATACAGTAAAGTCATACCTCTTTTCAAATCCGGGGACAGTAAAGATACTAATAATTATAGACCTGTATCCGTGTTACCAGTTTTTAGCAAGGTTTTTGAAAAAGTAATGCTTAATCAAATGCTCTATCATTTTAACACCAACAGAATCTTACATGATCAACAGTATGGCTTCACCAAGGGACGTTGTACAACTGACGCCGGTGTAACCTTATTAAAGCACATATTTACTGCGTGGGAAGAGTCTCAAGATGCCATAGGAATTTTTTGTGACCTCTCCAAAGCGTTTGATTGCGTAAATCACGACACATTACTTTTGAAACTTGAGCATTACGGACTGGGCAAACTTGCACTTAGTTTGGTAAAATCTTATTTGAATGATAGACAACAACATGTTCAAATAAATGGTGTTAATTCACAGGGGTTAAAAGTAAAAATGGGGGTTCCACAAGGCTCAATATTGGGTCCTTTCCTCTTTCTAGTATATATAAATGATCTACCCTATTTACTGAAAAACCAACCTCAAAATATGGTGTTATTTGCTGATGACACTTCCCTAATTTTTAAGATAAATAGGCGGGCCCAAAATCTAGATGACGTGAATAATGCCCTACTTCAGGTCCAAAATTGGTTCACAGCAAACAATTTGGTATTAAATGAAAAAAAAAAACCAAATGCATAAGATTTGCTTTACCGAATGTTAAAAGTAGTGATTGTGATATAATATTGAATAAAGAGAAACTTGAATTCGTAGATAAAACGGTTTTCCTGGGGATTACGCTTGATTCAAGGCTACAATGGGGTTCTCATTTGACATCTCTTGCGGGGCGGCTAAGTTCAGCAGCCTTTGCCATTAGAAAAATCCGTCAGTATACTGATGTAGATACCGCTAGACTGGTTTATTTTAGTTACTTTCATAGTATAATGTCTTATGGCATTTTGCTGTGGGGACGGGCTGCAGATATTGAGTCTATATTCATTCTGCAGAAAAGAGCCATCAGAGCCATATATAATCTTCGTAGGCGCGATTCTCTAAGGGAACTGTTTAAGGATATTGGCATCATGACGGTACATTGTCAATACATCTACGAAAACATAATGTACGTCAGAAAAAATCTGCACCTTTTTGGTAAAAGGGGTGACAGACATAATTACAGTACTAGAAATAGGGACCAACTAGTTCAGCCAGGTTTCAGACTCGCTAAAGTAGACTCATCTTTCATGGGGTACTGTTTGAGATGCTATAATAAAATTCCACAAAGTATTCTTGAACTGAATGAGACGAAATTTAAAACATGCATTAAACGCACACTATGTAAGCAAGCATATTACAAGTTGAGCGATTATATCGCTGATAAAAATGCTTGGCTCAATGCTGGTCCTGCTCCACATGGACAGGGGCGCATAAATTGATAGCATTATAGTGTATTGTTGGAGCTGCTGAAGATTGTACAACTATCTTTGCATTGTATAGAATCAATCTCTTTAGTATTATATAAATGCATAGCCCATATTGTGTGAGTACTATGTACTAGAAAGCTATCATTCACTGGAAACCTACGTCTTTTCTTGACTTGAATGTGCCCTGGCGGTTTGGAGTATGTCATGCTCACTCTATTGTCTCGCTGATGGTGGCGCATGTGTCGGATCATTTAGTTCCCTTCAAAATGGTTGAGTTGAATGGTGCTGATCCATGCGTCATGTCCGTGAACGGGCGCTGTCAGTTGTGACTGGTCATCTCTTGGTTGCCATGGCTTATTTGAATGAATTATTTTGAATTGTATTTTTTTTTTTTTGTTTGTGTGTTTTTGCTGTGGACACTTTTACCGTGCACATCTTGCTACATTGTTCTCACATAATATACCATCTCAACGTGAATGATGTAACCAAGATTTTGTAACAATATTCTGATTTAAAAGAGTGTCCATGGAGTTTCTTGCCCATTCTTCTCCATAGAGATCTACGCTAGGGAATGGGCAACTACAGTACTTTCACAGTTTTTATGTCTTGTGACTGGGACTGTAGCTACATTTAATTTTCATCTTTGTTTCGACAATTCAAAAGTGCCTGTAACTGGCTTAATTGAAATAAATGCTTTGATTTTGATTTTGATTCGGTACTATTGTATCCGGAATAACGCTCTGAATGTTCTTACCTCTTAATTGAGTAATAGTAGCTAGTGAGCAGCTCGTGGATAAATAATAACAGCCGCTCGGAGAAATCTTCTGGTTAAACCGTGCTTGCCTAGGTTGGTATATGAATGGGCGACAACCCATTACATACCGTGTTTCCTCCGTGTCTCGGAAAGTATGTAAGGGGCCCTGTTTCAAAATGTACGTTTCTAGATCGAGTTGTTTTCAGGGAAATCACTATGATTAAATTCTAAAACAAAAAAACTTGTACAGATACATGTTTGAATTTTTTAAATTTTTGGTTAAAAACACAATATTTAACATTTTGCTCGATAAAAAAAAAATCAGAAGTAACATCGATTTTGAAAGTTTTTATGAATATTTAACATTTCATTTACTAATCGGGTTTAAGAGTGATAATATTGGTTAGATTTATAATATGGCACTTTTTTTATTTTTAACAAAATAAATACTTGAAAAACGGCTCGCGCGCGGCGATTGTATTTTTATTTCGATGATTCTTTTGTTGTTTGGATGAAAATTACTTCGGTTCCCTTTGGTGAAGATCTGATGCTGATCTTCGGAGATATACAATGGAAATCTTCAATTATAGACAGCAAATCGCTTGGATGTTTATTGTTTTCACAACATCATAACATAACATCCGTATGGTCTGAGAGCCCTTAAGCCGTTGATTCACGCTGCTATTTGTAGACCTTTGGTAGTCGTTACAGGTAGTCAGTGGCCCGAAAGTCTAACAAGGAGTCATACCAAGGGGTATCGTATTAACCAGTACTTACTGGTTTGAGAAACGAGATCCGATCAGCCGTTTAGTCGTGAAAAGGTAACAAACAAAAAACAACGTTACTTTCTCATTTATAATAGTAAGTGTTGATAATTACATGAATTCAACATCGAAACGCTTTATATTTATTACACTTGACAACTTAACAAATATAAGATCACTATCATGCAGCCGATCCCTACATTACCTACATTGAAACAAAGATCTCTTGTCACTAGCTGTTTCTTGCTTCCCGGATCTAAGTTGTATATTTTTATACCTGGAGCGGTGAAAATATGAATCAAGACACCATAATTATATACGTAAGTTTGTTTATACAAATCCATAGAAACTTCTGAATTTCACATTAAACATAACTTTAACAACATCAGAAGATAATTTACCTAAATTCTCAGTAAGGCTCGTTAGACAATCTTTATGTTACTTATAAAACTAAGTTAGTATTAGACACAACACACTGGCACGCAAAACCTTCAATTATATTAGGATTACAGAAAAGCGAACTGCAGCAACACAACGGTATAGTTAGTGAGAAGCGCCACCAGGTGTAATAATAGACACACGTCTACGTAGAACAGTCGACAGGCGCGCATCTTACTGAACGATGCTCGGTGCACGCGCCTCACGTTCTTGCATAACTTTTTCTCTTCTTCTGTAACATAATTATGGTTTTAAAACACGATTAGTAGTTCTAATGTTGCTGTGTTTCTCATTGTGATATGTTACGGAGTCTGCTTCAAATCTCACATACCTGTACAATTTGACAGCAGAATATAAGCGCATGTGTCCTGTGCGTCCTCCACAGCTATATAGAACGCCTCGCAGTACAGACTCAGTATAATTTGTAACATCAAGTTCTTGAACATCCAAATGAAAATTAATAATCCTGTCGACAACGTGAAACCCTTGTACTGGGAATAAAACAAAAAAAACGGTTAGGCACTAGTGATTGGAAAAAATACTGCATGTTCCGTACTGAATTTTAACAGTCAATGAAACAAAAAAAAAACAGTTAGTGCAATAAAAAAATACTTACTTCAAAATTGATTCCTTTGCATGATTGACAAAAATCAATAAACAACTCATTATACATCAAGTTATGCAATAAATTTTGCACCGTGAAGTAAAGAATCTGAAATTATATGAATAATGCCGTTACTGCCTTCTCTTGCTAATTTTCAAGAACTCATCATCATCATCAGTTCAGCCCGGAATCACCCACTGCTGAGTATTGGCCTCTCCTCTTATCACCCACATCTCACATTTTCGTACATAGAACCGTCGACAGACGCGTGTAGATAAATGTAATTATTGTGTCTAATATTTAGAACATATATACTAGAAATGCCTTTAAGTGTAATTATTATCTGTTTAATATTGTATACTCAATCGTTAAAATTTAAAACTTATTTTTTGTACAAGTTAAACACTAATTTGACTCAACGGTCATTTGTGAATCATACTTGTTTGTTAACGGGTATAAAAGAGCGAAGCCACAGTAGAGCGGGCTCAGTTGCTCTTCGACTTTTCGGCGTTAACATCTAAGGTATATATTATATTATTCTGATTATTGTTTATGATTGTGATAACGACGATGGTGATTGTGTTAGTGACTGTGATAACGACGATGGTGATTGTGTTAGGTTAGGTTAAGTTAGCTTAGACTTCGTCGGCGGAGGACTGGACCTTAAGGCTGTGCCGGTTTCCCAGTCCCCCGCCACTAAGACGAAGCGGGAATGCTGCTGGGTCGTTTTAGTGGGTATACCGGGTCAGGCCGGGGAGTCCCACATAGCCCCCCATCCCCCGATGGGAGGGTATACGTAATGCAGTTTTTCCCAGCGCAAACAAAAAAAAAAGGTTAGACTAGGTTAGGTTAGGTTATTATTGTGATAAAATGATGATGATTGTAATAAAATGATGATTGTGATAAAATGATGATCGTGATAATAAAGGTGAATCACAATCAGCTTGATTATTACAAAATAATGAAGATGATTGTGGTTATTATGATGAGGTTATGATGTGTGTTGTTTATTAATTATAGTTGATATATTGCTACGTAACGTTGTGTTATATATACTACTACGGTTAGTTGTTATATACTACAAGATAAATATAATGTTATTATGAAGTGAATCCCATTGTTTGTATTATGTTATTCCTAATAAGTTACGAACATTTAATATTTAAATACATCTAATTACATGTCTACATAGTTATATACATAATATATACTCTAATGCTAACACGCGCATCTACCTGGTTCCCTAAACATGACTAACTGGTTTTGACCACCATTTAGAGAAATTATTTTGAAACTTACCATTTGTTGAGAATTATTTTTATAAATCTGGTAACTTTTTAAAATTTGGAGATACGTTTGAAACAACCTTTTGCAACTCGTTTCGTTTCGGTTATCAGTGAATGAGTGTAAAACCTTACGATTCCATAAAACAACTGCATCCTCAAGCAGCTTTATAAATGTAATTGCGTTAATTATATTAGCGTCAAAGATAATTAATGTAGCTCTACAAACGACGACACTCAACGGTACTATCGGATAAAAAGCAAAATAATTCCAAAGTGTATAAATTATGTAGTAGCAAGTAAGCGTAGTAATACTAATCCAAGTGCAACTGATAGACTTGAAATTTACTTCACTATTGCTAAATCTGTGCACTTTTTGAATGATCACAACAAACATAACAACACTATTAGTTTGAATCAAATTTAAAATATAGTTTATGAGGAATCCGCAAAAATAGTAACAGAAGTCGTAGTACATAGCGTATATTTGAATTTTTGATATAATCTGTTGTTTTTGTGTCTCATAATCAATCAGTTGATAGAAATATAAGGACATGCATATAACAGTTCCACAAAGTAACAAAACTTTGTTTAACAGATTATTTGGAGTTATGACATTGTTCTTCAAATGATACTTTGGACTCAACAGAATAGTCTGCAGTAGAGTAAAAGGTAAGAAAATAGACTGTACGTCTTTATCAAGAACATTACTAGGCAGAACACTGAGATCAATAATTCTATTATTCCTTCTTTTGGTAGACATAGTTTCGAGAGCACTGTCCAAACGCAAATGAACCAAATTTGTAAAATTCAATTTTCAACGGGTAATAAAGAAACTCAATCAATTAGATATTGAACTAGCACACTACACAATATGGATTTTTGTTTCAAGTGATTTATATATTCGATTGGTCAAAGAATATAACATACTACATACATAGTAACTATCATAGTATGTCAATAAAGATGATGAGTTAGATTTTTATCAACGCATTCGATTGCGTCCTTCATAAAACGCTCTGGATGTTCTTACCTCTTACTTGATTAATAGTAGTGAGGAGCTTTGGCTAAATAAAACAGTCACTCAGGTCAATCTACAGGTTATAACGTGCTTACTTGGTTGGTCTGGTGGATGGACAACTGCGTGCCGCAGAAAGTACGATAAACCGTTGATCCACGCTGTAATTTGTAGATCTTTGACAGTCGTTACAGTTAGTGCCCCGAAGATCTAAGAACCAGTCTTTTTATTTATTTATTTATTTATTGGATCTCCAACAGAAACTACACAATTACATGCAAGTATACATAAATCAGAGACAAATACAAGTATGCGCTTCCAATTATAGGAGACCACATCATTCACTTATAATCTAGGTAGGTAGGTACATACAATAAATTTGATAAGGTTAAATATCTAAACAAATCAAAATGCATTTCACAAAAAAAAATATACAAAAGAAACAAGATGAATTACATAAAAGATGAACTATAATAACAACAGAAATAAACAATTAGAAAAAATATTTTATAATAATAATACAAGAACAACAAAATAATTACGACTTGGGTACAGTGACATATAAGTCTTTTTTAAACCTAGCAAGTTTGCATGTAATATCTTCTTGATTACGCTTCGATACTTCGTTATACCGCCTACAGAGCCTTGGCAAAACACCAAAGTGTCCGAGGTTTGTTTTGGATCCGGGCACATAAAAAAGGTTATAGTAACATTTGCGCGGCAAGCGAGATGGTGCGCTTATCTGCAGCTTTCCAAGAAGCTCGCTACAGTCAACAACCCCATTGAACAGTTTGTGAAGAAATGTGACATCTAGAACCTGTATTCTATGTAATAACGAGGACATTTTATAATGTTGCAGTCTTAAGTCGTAGCTCCTGATTTTTTTTGCCAGACGGTCTTTATAGCACAGACAGGTACAGAAAACGTATTTGCACACTTTCCAAGCGTTTAGTGTAAATGTCGTAGTGAGGATTCCATACGGTGCTGTTGTATTCAAGGAGTGGGCGAACTAGTGCGATATATAAATGAATTGTAGTTGACGCTTTATAAAATGCCCTGCTATTGCGCAAGACAAATCCAAGCACTTTGAACCCTTTTGAGGTAATATTTAGTATATGCTTATCAAATTTCAGTTTTTTGTCAAACACAATTCCCAGGTCACGAACTTCCTCTACTTTTTGTAGTGTTTGCTGGTGCAGAGTGTAATTGTGAGATTGCACTATTTTATTGCGAGAGAATTGCATACAATAACATTTTGAAACATTAAGCGACGTTCTGTTCACCCTACACCAATTCGCCATTCTATCGAGATCAGCTTGTAACAGTGCGACATCTAAGTCTGTCACTATTGGTCTCATGATTTGACGTCATCAGCAAACAGGTAGAAACTAGAGTGCTTGAAACATACCGTAATGTCATTAATAAAGATGTTAAAGAGGACAGGGCCCAAGGGCGAGCCCTGCGGGACTCCTGAAGTTGCTGGAAAGGTGTCAGAATGGTGACCGTTGATTATCACTTTAGAATTTCTACCAACGAGGTAAGTATGGAACCATTTAAGCAATGATCCCCCAATTCCGAATTGATTCAGTTTTTTAATATGAATATTGTGGTCAACCTTGTCAAATGCCTTACTGAAATCTGTGTTTATAGTGTCTACCGGGATTCTTTTATCAAGAGACTCTGATATGGCTGAGACATAACACATTAGGTTTGTAGAGGTTGACCTTGAATTGATGAAACCGTGTTGGTGGTTTGTAATACTCTGTTTAACATGGGCATTTAGGCTTTTGGTGACTAACTTTTCAAGTATTTTGCCGAATATGTTTAAAATAGAGATGGGTCGATAGTTGGATACTAGTTGCTTGTCTCCAGATTTGAAAATAGGGACTACCAAAGCTTCTTTCCACCTCTCAGGAAATACGCCGTCCACCATTGACTTATTAAAAATAAGTTTAAGAGGTATAGTTAGTGCTTTTGCACATCTTTTTTATAAATACGGGGGGAATACCGTCACTTCCAGCATCCTTACTCTCATCCAAGTCTCTCAGGGATCGGGATATTTCCTCAGCGCCAAATTCTAGTCTACAGAATCCGGACGAGGCAAGACAGCTATCAACGTGGTTGGACGTATTAACATTAGATGAGGTATTGTAGACTTGTGCAAAGTTCTCGGCAAACTGATTACAGATTTCGTGTCCGCTTGATGCTGTCCTGTTCTCGTGACACATTTCTGCTGGGTAAGTACTCTTGTTTTTATTCTTGTTCTTAATAAATGTCCAGAACATTTTTGGGTCCTTTGCAAGTGCTTCTTCCATTCTGATCATGTAGTTTTTGTAACAAACTTCCATAAGCCTACTACATCTTGCACGCAGTGTATCAAATGAAACGATGTCTAGAGGATTTTTGTATATGTTAATTTTAATTCTATGTTTATTTTTTTCTTTCATTAGCGTAATTCGTGATTACTCCCATCAGACATATAACAGCATATATTAACTAGCTGACCCGCGCAACTTCGTCTGCGTCACTTATAGAGGTTTAGAGAGAGTGTGACTCAACCTCAACCAAAAGATAGACATATTGCTATCGCGGATTTATTTTAAATGGGACCAACTTTGAGATATACCTACGCTTTTAACAAAAAAAAGGATCATGCCTAACGGACTTCTCTGTAAAAAGTTATGCGTGGTCATACATAAAAAAAATATATGCGTCGAATGGAGAACTTCCTCCTTTTGTTTCGTCGGTTAAAAAGCCAAACATGAGGCAACTAACACGGGCTATGGTCACTCTTTCACGGAAAATCTTAACGCTGCGATTTAAAAACTGCAACCTGCCCGCCCGCCTGCCTGCCTGCTGCTGTTAAACTGCTAAAATATATTATGCTATTATAGGGCTATAAATATTTTTTTTTTTTAAAGCCGGTCAGTCGATTAAATTTTTTTGTGGTGAGCACATTTTTAGTCATTGGTACCATTTTAGTTCAACAGATGTCGCTGCATGTATGTATCTTACATTAATGATGATTAGTTCTTCTTGAACACTTTAAACTCATATCTTTTGATAGAATTAACCGATTACGATGAAACAAAAACTAAATAATACCTCAAGATACACGCAATTTTTATGTACAAAAGTTATCTATATTGGTTTCGTATATTTTACGTGATGCTTGATCATCGAAACAGACAAACAGACAAAATTCCAAAAATGCTGGAAATAAGTTCTGTTGGTTATCCTTCAACACCCTGGCAATTTTTTTTCGAAATGTTTTCGATGTACAAAAACGATTTTTCTACAGATTTATTACATGTATGTACATAGATGTAGCGTCTACGTAAAATAGACCACACGCGCTCATCTTACTGAACGAACGGTTTGTCTGTAAGACGTTCTTGTAAAGATGCGTTAGAGTCTCTGTGAGGAAAGTTTTGAGTTAGAAAATGATTGGTAACATTCATAAAACCTTCAATCTGACTTTCGAAATATTTGGGAAAAGCTGTTTTTTTTTAATTTAGTGGTATAGGTATGAGCCAGATGTTACTTGCAAAAAGCTACAACAGTTATAAATGTTATTCAATGGACATAATCTGATAAGGAGGAATGAGGAAAATGCCGTAAAGAAAGTTTCGAGCATGAATGTGGATTGGTATATGAGTAGAAGAAGATAAAAGATATCATGGATGGACTGCGTGGAGGTAGATATGGCAAGAAAGGAGGTGACTGATAAGGTGGCATGTAATAGAGGAGTAATTATGGAAGAAGAAGACATGCTGTAGCGATTCTAAATAAATTGTGTGAAGGACTATTTAAATATTAAATTTTGATTTTGGTTTTAGTTAAATACAAGCATAGATGCTTAAAGCAGCACCGGTTTGGCCCCACAAATATACACATAAAGACAGAGAGATACAACTCAACATATTCTCAGGTATAGGAGTATGACTTCCGGCGGGATCTCATGGCGACATGGAGAGAGCGACTGTCGCAACCCCGTGCAGGGCACGCCACGATAGTAACGATAAGTCCCCTCTTTAAGAAGTGGCTTCAGAGACGCCTCGGCGTCCTCACCTTCCGCCTGACGCAGGTCCTCACCGGGCACGGAGTGTTCGGGAGGTTCCTGCACCGAATCGGGCGGGAGGAAACGCCCGGGTGCTTCCATTGTGAGGATCGACCGGAGGACACGGTGTAACACACGGTGGAGGTGTGCCCCACGTGGGCGGAGCACCGCCGTGTCCTCGAAGCGGCGATCGGTGGCGGCGACCTCTCGCGTCTGGCCCTGGTGCAAGCCATGGTCCGGAGCGAGACGGAATGGGACGCCGTCACCTCCTTCTGCGAAGCAGTAATGCTAGAGAAGGAGGTGGCGGAACGTGAGAGAGAGAGAACCTCTCAACGTCCCGGCCGCCGCGGGAGACGCCCCGGGCGTCGGGGGCTACCACCACGTGGCCTCCGGCCACCGTAGGCGCGGGCCTGTGGACGGTGGGCTATGGGCTAGCTCGCCGTCCGTCCGTCTCATGACGACAGGCCGTGTCGACGGCGCGTTCGTGTTCCACGCGCTCCTCAAAAAGAGTCATTAAAAGGGAAGGGGTCCGTAAGGACCGATGCCTGCCGGGGTTGCGGGACTGTACGTTACTACTACTTGAATATTTTTACAGGAAAGGTCCATAAACATTCTGATTTAAAAGAGTGTCCATGGAGTTTCTTGCCCGTTCTTTTCCATAGAGATCAACGCTAGGGAATAGGCCACTACAGTACTTACACAGTTTTTATGTCTTGTGACTGGGACTGTAGCTAGATTTAATTTTGATCTTTGTTTAGACAATTCAAAAGTGCCTGTATTTGGCCTACTTTTTTGATTTTTGATACATTATTTTTGCTTTGTCCATATTCATACAAGTTATACATCCCCAGGACACAGTCATGTTCTATTGCTTTCCATCAAGCGTGATCGAGTTTAGGAGTAGGCCCATTTTGTAATAAAGAAATATAATTTAATAAATCGAGAATGAAGGAAGGAGAAAGGAGAGGCCTTTGCCCAGTAGTGGGACACTCAAATAGGCTATATACACCAAAAAAAAAAACAGAATATGTTCTATAGATACTGACACTGCTTCCTGAGAAAGCAAATCGTTTACACATGAAGATCGCTACATAAACAAATATAATTCTGCGGTAAAAAGTATCTACCACATGGCTTACTGTCTGTAACATAAAAATGTAGTTAACAAAAATGCGTTTCTATACGCACAAAAATTCCAAGTGCAATCAAAATTGCTCTCACTCATTAAAATGAATTATGTGACCCGAAACTCAAGGGTTTTACTGGTAGCCACTGAAGAGTTCCACTTAGTCCTGGCTCCATCGTCAGATCAGCTCCAAGATACCAAATTATATTATTGTCATCTGAACTACATAAAATACATAAAAAGTTTCATTTTGATACGACAAATTAGAAGTAGGTTAAAGTTGACATCCAAGATTTGTGATAACATTAATCATTACAAGACAAATAATTATAAAGCATGCTACAAAAACGTTTTTGACAAAAAAAGGACAATGTTTTGAATGATAATTAGTTTTTGTGAAACACAACGTTGCAAAGTCTCTAAGGTGGAGAAATGATGTGGTAAAGACTGCTAAAATCTGCAGGATGCGAGAAGCACAGGAGTCGGGACTGGTCGACGTGGTGACGCTTGCAGGAGGCCTTTGGGTCTTTCAGCTAATATGATGATGATGTCCAGAGAGAGTTGTTGACGAATTGAGATGTAATAAAGTTCTTAGTTGTTCTGTGTTTGCTTCCATCTTGTCCGTTTCTGTTTTTAAATAAATAAATAAAATACATTTAATTCAGACTAATAAAATGTCCATAATTTGTTAGTAACATTATCTTAAAACTATGTTAGTCAGAAAAATTGCTTAGACAACATGCAGCCTGATAAGCCTTCCTACAACTGCAGATTCAGGTCTCTCTGCAATCATCCTTAGGATTCCGTTGCCACTTCCTCGAATTCGGCGAATTAGTGAGGCTGACTTTTTGCGCATTATAGCGTAAAAGTCATCCACCCTCGCGTCGGCAAACATGCCCGAGGCGCTACAAAACCGAGGTAGCCGCACCAGAATCCTAAAGGCGTTGTTGGCCCGCTGCGTATAGCTGGTCCATAGGGCGCTGGTGTAAAAGCTTTGACAGTAAGCTCTGAACAAAGTTACCTTAACCTGTGCTGTACACTTGCTGTACTAGCGCGCACCGACAATGCTCTCCTCTCCCTCTCAATATCTCTGTCATCATTAAGTGTTTCAGTTACAATGTGCCCTAGATATCTAAACTCAGACACTCGACTCAAGGATACCCCGTTTAGGTATACGGGTGGTATATGCTCAGGTTGTTTATTTTTACCTCTGATAATCATATACTCACTCTTTTTATCGTTGTACCTTAAGCCGTGAGTCTCGGCGTATGACTCACAGATATTTAACAGTTTCCTCAAACCACCTACAGATGGACTCAGCAACACCATGTCGTCCGCATAACTGATGTTATTGACACAAACGTTGTCTATGTGACACCCGAAATGGCTGTTGCTGAGCTCACCAATCAGCTGGTTGACATATAGATTGAAAAGTCTTGGGGAGGTCAGCCCCCCTTGTCTAACTCCACACTCAAGTGTATACTCATCTGAAAATACGTTTCCCCACTTGACAACGTTTTTCTGATGGTTGTACCAGAAGGAAAATATCTTAATGAGTTCGGCTGGAGCCCCGACCTCCCCAAGCTTCGTCCAGAGCTTACTATAATCCACTAGGTCGAAGGCCTTCGATAAGTCTAGAAAGCAAGCGTATATTGGTGTTTTCCTGTTAACATAGTAAGCGACTGTGTGCTTTAGTGTCAAAATAGCACTTTCTGTTGACAAATTCTCACGAAAACCAAATTGTGCATCGTGAAGGGTAATATATTTGTTGAGCTGTGCATCCAAGAGACCGTCGAAGACCTTTGCCAACACAGTAGCCAGGGAGATAGGCCTATAATTATTCTTATCAGATACATCACCAGTGACATTTTTTGCTATCGGCACCACAATAGTTTCCGTCATCTTAGGTGGTAAGTACGAGTGACGAATGCAAAAGGGAAACAACATAGCTAGTACTCTAAATAAATGCTTACCCGCGTGCTGCAAGTGTTCAATGCTCAGCCCGTCACTGCCCGGAGACTTACCTCGTTTCATGTTCATGATAATATTTTTCACATCATTGCAAGTAAAGCCAATCGGGTTCTCACAGACAGTCACGGACTCAACATCCGCCACTGCAACACTAGCGGCCAGCGGTGACGCAACCCTAAAATGATTTTTAAATAGGTTAGCTATATCTTTAGGCTCACCACACCCGCCCACACTAACTGGCTGACTAACCCTACCGTTCATCCTCTGATGTTTTCGATTAGATTATTTGGTAAGTGCTACCAAATAATCTAATCGAAAAACAGAAACGGAAAAGTTGAGAAAGATTTTGAATAAATTCTCGTTTTTGGGACATTGCTGTCATTAAATTGCGTGAATATCAGCAATGTGCATTTATTGTCAATTTTGATGGCGAAATGTATTCTTCAGTTTTCGTGAAAAATAAGAATCTAGTATAAAAATAGAAAGTATAAGCTTAAAGAATCTTCAAGAGGCCCATGAATATCTCGATAAATTTTTAAGATATTTTTGTTTAAAGTGCAGTGTGCCCACCAAAATTGAAAATCGCCCACTAAAATCGAAACTACCCACAAAAATTTAAAATCAGTGGCACCAAAATTGAATATGCATCGCATGTACAGTATATCTCGACCTGATCCCGAAAATGAGGACCCATCATTTCACAGAAAACCTGTCAAGATTCAGCCAAGATGAAATCGAGGCGGCTCTTAGATGGCTTAAAAATGGAAAAACACCTGATGAGGATTGGATAACGACCGAGCTCCTGAAAGCGGGAGGAAGGCCTGCATTAAGAGAGCTTTAGGAGCTTTTCGACTCGGTCCTGTTATCTGGGAGAGCTCCAGAAGCGTGGAAAAGGGGCGTGGTTGTTCTTTTCTTGAAGAAGGGGAACATAGGGGTCGAGGAAAATAGGGTCTTATTAAAGAATTAAATACCCATTTCACTCCTCAGCCACGTGTATAAGCTGTTTTCAAGAGTCGTCACGAATCATCTAGCGCAGATTCGACGACTTCCAACCACCGGAGCAGACCGGGTTTTGGGGAGAATGCAGCACCATAATCCACATCCACACTATGTGGCAGAACATACAGAAGTCTGAAGAGTATAATCTTGCATTTGTGGACTATGAGAAGGCTTTTGACTCTGTCGAGATCTGGTCAGTTCTGAAGTCTTCCCAGAACTATAATTGTTGTCAATGGTGGTTTCGAGGTTGTTCGAAAATATGTTTATCTCGGGCAAACTCTGAAGTTTGGTAAGAACAACTTTGAAACTCACAGAAGAATTCAACTGGGCTGGGCAGCATTTGGGAAACTTCGTCCGGTCTTCTTGTTGCCTTTGCCATTGCCTAAAGGCGGAAGGTCTTCAAGCAGCCCGTCCTGCCTGTTATGACTTACAGGGCCAAAACGTGGACACTCACAGTACGGCTGGTCCATAAATTCAATGTCACTCAGCGAGCTATGGAACGGGCTGTGCTTGGAGTCTCTCTGAGGTGGGGTGGGTCTCCGGAACGAGGTGATCCGACAGAGAGCCAGAGTTGTCAACATAGCTCACAGAATAAGTAAGCTGAGTGGCAATGGGCCGGTTATTTAGCCGTAGAACCGATGACCATTGGGTAGACGTGTTCTTGAGTAGAGACCGCAAACCGGCAAACGTAAGGTGGGATGCCCTTAGACTCGAGTGACTGGAGTGACGATCTTCGCAGGGTGGCTGGTAGCAACTGTATGAGAGTTGCTGAGAATCGAGTTAGTGGCGTGCCATTGAGGAGGCATATGTCCAGCAGTGGTCTGCTGTAGGCTGATGATGGAACATTATTGTTTCTTTTCTACTTCTTTCATCCATTCTCTATTTAAGCAGCCTTATAGCGTGAGACCATTGGTACACTGTAGTCATGTGTAGTTGGCAACCCCGGTAGTTGTTTCCCCAGCCGCCGTTAGAGTGCGCGGCTGTGTTACTGACGCGCGGATGCGCGCGCATAGTTCAAGAGTGCTCTACGAGACGCGCTGCGCGGTGCCACGATATTTCCCGCGGTTGCGCTAGTTATGTGTGTGACGGTATTGTTCGGCTAGCATTGGCCTGGTTTCATGTTCAGTGACTATTTTATATAATAAACGGCTTATGAACCCAGACATGCAGTGTTTTCAGACCACCCCAATAGCCTACCCAACGCTATAAGTGGCTGCCCAACGTGTGTAGGTATAAAAC
The DNA here is from genome assembly GCA_905147715.2 of Xestia xanthographa. Classification (NCBI taxonomy): domain Eukaryota; kingdom Metazoa; phylum Arthropoda; class Insecta; order Lepidoptera; family Noctuidae; genus Xestia; species Xestia xanthographa. The sequence continues at coordinate 1,371,748 of LR990644.1, read as the reverse complement.
TCGTAGCGAAAAGTTTGTCGTGTGTTGCAACGAACACTACAAGTGACTATCTGGGACTTATATCGAACCCGGTGTTGTGTTTCTTCGGTATTATACGAGTAGCGTGTGTCCTATCGTATCGAAAATGCCGCGAACACGGTCTGAAGATCGCTCGAAGTCGAACAATGATGGCGGCTCGGCCGCCGCCACCAACATTACAATGTCTCAAGAGACGCTCACAAATGTGCTCAATACCTTACAGCAAACCCAACAAGAGTTCTGCCAGCAATTATTACGCGAGGTGCGATCGTCAACGCCGCATAGTAACGTTTCTGAGGTCCATGCATCGGGCCTTGCATTTGGCGCGAATGGAAACTTCGCGCAGTGCACGACGCGCTATGGCGGACGCGCGGACGAATCTTTGGAAAACTTCATAGATGCCATAGTTACCTATAAAGATTGCGTCGCCGCTTCTGACGAAAACGCTCTACGTGGTTTTTCGATGTTGTTGGAGGGGCCTGCTGCAGTATGGTGGCAAGGTGTAAAGCGGTCCACCGAGTCGTGGTCGGAAGCCCTAGAGAAGATAAAGAGTGCCTTCGGCGACCGTGACCCGCCACACCGACTTTACGTCAAATTGTTTTCGTTGACTCAAGGAGAGGAGCATACCGACTTGTTCATCGCCAAGGTACGTGCGCTGTTGGCCAAGTTCCCAAAGGATGACCTATCAGAAAAGGTGCAATTGGATATGGCGTATGGGCTGCTCAGTCAACGCATTAGGAAACGTTTATGCAGAGAAAATGTCAACAGTTTCGAAGAATTACTGCACAAGTGCCGTAACGTGGAGGATTCCCTGAAGGAGGCTAGTCCTGGTCAGGCTAGTAGCTCGTCTCTCGCAAGACCACGTACGCAGACGAGTACGCGCGTAGTGTCAACGTCGTCGTCGTCGCCGCGGAATGTACCGGCCGCCGGCGTTGCTGCCGCCGCCGAGTCCGCCGAGACAGCCACCGCCGCCGTTTTCAAGGACAAGAAGCAGTTCTGTATATACTGCAAACGTTCAGGCCACGTAAAGGATATGTGTGAGAAACTTAAGCGTAATAGTGATAACAGTGATAACGGTGACAAGCCAAAAAGTGAAATAAAGTGTTACGGCTGTGGGGCCGCGAACGTTATCAAATCTAAATGTAAAAACTGTTCGGGTCAGCAAGCGTTTTATTCAGTTGACAACACGTCGCATAGCGGAGCCCTGGCGCGCAACAACAACGGTTGTTATAAAGCGCGCGAACCCGCCGCTTCGCCCGGCGCCGCTCGCGCTGCCGCGCATCGGAGGCCCTCGGCCCGCTCGGCCGCCGCAGGCGTCCCCGTCGTTCCCGCGTCGCAGCGAGTTAACCCGCCAACGCGAATGTTTATACAAAGTAACACTGCGCGTGCCGCAGGTGACGTAAGTTACTGTATTAATCATGTTGTAAATGATTGTAATGTTTTTATTAAGTCATGCGTATCGTTGGAATTTAACCCTGCGCGTGCCGTGGGTGACTTATTTAATTGTAATAATGATGATGTCAATGTTTCGCATTTCAATAACACTAGTTTGTCTGTTCAAGTTAATTCTACATGTGCCGTAGGAGATTTATGTAACTTTAATGTTGATAAAAGTGTTTCGTGTATTAATAATACTTGTGTATCTAGTTTAGATGATGGTTATAGTTGTAATTTACCTTTTCGTCGCCCCGTGCTAGATATAAACATTCTGGGAAATTGTGGTACTGCGCTCGTGGATTCTGCAGCTACTAGCTGTATTGCCGGTCACACGCTCTACGCTCTCCTACTCAGGTTAGGACACCCGTTAGTGCCGTCAACGCAAAATGTTAGGTTGGCGGATGGTGTTAGTAGGGAGATGAATGTACTTACCACGGAGGTAAAGGTGACACTACATCATAAAACTAAAGTCGTAAAGTTTTTGATTTTTCCTGAAACTAATAATAATGAAAGTTTGTTAGGTATAAATTTCCTTACCTTATTTAACCTTGTGTTTAATTTCGGTGAAAGTAAATGGTACTTTGCGGAAAATAGTAAGCAAAAATTCGAAATACAGTTTGAAAAGGTTTTGGCACCTGTATCTTCGTGTGCCGCTTTAGAGGTGCTCCGGGACGATGAGGTGACTTCGCTTACTTCCGAACAACGTCAGGTTCTTGCCAACCTCCTCGTGGAATATGAGGATATCTTTGAGCCAGGGGGAGACGCGACTCCGTATGCCGAGCATATTATTGATACCGGTGATAACCCCCCCATTGCTGTCCCGCCCTATAGGTTGACGCCTGCAAAGAAAGAGGTTATGCGGGCAGAGCTCGACAAGATGTTGGCTGACGATATAGTCGAGGAGTGTGAGTCCACTTGGGGATCTCCCGCGCTCCTAGTGCCGAAAGCTAATGGTAAGGTACGTTTTTGTGTTGACTATAGGAAGCTCAATGCGGTTACGAAAACCGACGTCTATCCGATGCCATTGATAGACGAGCTTGTTCAGTCTACAAAAAAGCATTGTTTCATGAGTACCCTTGATATGCGCAGTGGTTTTTGGCAAGTTTCCGTCCGTGAACAGGACAGGGACAAAACAGCTTTCCTGACGCCGTTTGGTTCGTTTCGGTTTAAGCGTATGCCGTTTGGTTTGAAAAACGCCCCGTCAACGTTCCAGCGGCTCATAGACAGGCTTCGTGCAGGTGCCTCACTGAAAGACGTGACCCTATTAGCATACCAAGATGATCTTTTGTTGATTTCAGATGGTAGCTTCGAGAAGCATATCTCAGGTCTGCGCGCTGTATTCGAGAGGTTACGATTGTTTAAGTTACGCGCGAATAGAGAAAAGTGTGTCTTTGCACGAGACGAGGTAAAATATCTTGGTCATGTTATAACTCAGGATGGTGTGTCAGCTGACGAAGATAAAGTCCGTGCAGTCCTGGACATGAAGGCACCCTCAACGCTGCGTCATCTTAGGACCTTTTTACAGACGTGCTCGTGGTTTAGAAAATTTATTCCTAGTTTCTCTGCTGTCGCTGAGCCGCTGACACGCTTACTGAAGAAGAATCAGCCATGGTCTTGGGGATCAGACCAGGCTCGTGCCTTTCAAGAGTTGAAGACGCGGTTGTCTTCGGCACCGATTCTTGTTCAAGCTGACTACGGTAAGCCATTTGTGTTAAGGACGGATGCTAGCAGCTACGCCATAGGTGCTGTGTTGTTGCAGGGCGGGGGTAAAGACGAACGCCCAATAGAGTATGCTAGCCGTCTGCTCATCCCAGCCGAGAGGAATTACAGCACTACGGAGCGAGAGGCGTTAGCTGTTGTGTGGGCCGTCGAACGTTTCAGAGGCTATATCGAAGGTCATGAGGTAATTATAGGTAGCGACCATCAGCCGTTAAAGTGGCTCCTTACTCTGAAGTCGCCATCGGGTAGGCTCGTTCGATGGGCTCTTAAACTACAATGTTTTAACATTCAGTTTCAGTATACGCCTGGAAAAGCCAATGTGATCGCAGATACACTCAGTCGTCCGCCCTGTAAAGAAGAAGATAAAAGTCAGTGTGGAATTTGTTCTGTCGTCGTAGACTTACCTGCTAGAAGTCCAGCTGATCTCCGGCGTGCGCAGCTCGATGACCTGGAACTAAAGAAAATTATTAGTGATCTGGAAGATACGTCTGATGCTGAGTCTATAGGAGTTAAGCGTTGGTCAGAAAGAGGCTATTTTTTGCAGCAAGGCGTTTTATATAGGTACAATCCTGATGTGGATAGTGAAGAACCGCAGCTGGTAGTTCCGGTTTCCCTGCGCTCAGAAATTTTAAAGGAATGTCACGACTCCGACATAGGTGGTCATCATGGAGTCGATAGAACGTACAGTAGGGTCGCTCAAGGTTTTTATTTCCCAGGTATGCGTAGGGTCATAGCAGACTACATCAAGACCTGCACCACCTGTCAACGGTATAAGTCCTCAAACACGAAGCCGTCGGGACTCTTACAGACTCCTGTTTTGAACCAAAGGGGAGAAGTGCTGGCCATAGATCTGTTCGGCCCGCTTCCTAAAGGAGAAAACAACGAGAAATGTATATTGTTGGTAGAGGACACAGCGACCCGTTGGACCGAGTTGTACGCCTTGAAGGAGGCAACCTCGGAGGTGTGCGCCCGTACGTTAATTGAAGAATATTTTCTCCGTTATGGTTTTCCTCGACGCATTATATCGGACAATGGCGTCCAGTTCGTTTCAGCTGTTATGCAGCAGTGTATGTTTATTTTAGGTATAGGTCAAGAGTTATTACCTTTATACCATCCGTCAGCCAACCCAGCTGAACGTAAAAATAGGGATTTAAAGTTTCAGTTGTCACGTCTAGTTGATACCAACCACTCGTCATGGCCACAGCACCTTCCCGCAATAAGGTTTACCATGAACTCGTCGGTGTGTCAAACTACTGGTTCGTCTCCAGCTTACCTCATGTTTGCTAGGGAGCTTCGTTCGCCACTCGACGTGCAGCACGACATTAGGTCGATTCTTAACAAGGATAATTTTGTTCCGCAGATTACACCCTATTTGGAAAGTTTTATTAATAGTCTAGTTTCTGTTAGAGAAAGAGTTGAAGCTCAGCAGGACCGACGCAAGGAATGTGCGGATAAGTCCAAGAAGCCTGCCGAAGTTTTCGAGATCGGAGATCAGGTGCTCTTAAAGTCTCATGTCCTTAGTAATGCAGCTAAGAATATATCTGCTAAGTTCATTCCGAAAAGAGATGGTCCGTACGTTATTGCAAAAAGGGTTAGTCCGACAGCCTACTGCATCGCAGAATTAGATAACCCGGAGAATGTTTTAGGCAAGTTTCATGTATCCGAGCTCACGCGTTTTCATTCCCGCGGTGACTCGCCTCCTCGTCCCGTAGTCCCGAAAAGACACAGAGGACGTCCACGGAAGCACGTTTGTCCCGTTTGTTAAATTGTGTGTTGTGCGAGTTCGTGAGCGAGGGCGTTCTCACGACTCGAGGGGGAGTGTATAGCGTGAGACCATTGGTACACTGTAGTCATGTGTAGTTGGCAACCCCGGTAGTTGTTTCCCCAGCCGCCGTTAGAGTGCGCGGCTGTGTTACTGACGCACGGATGCGCGCGCATAGTTCAAGAGTGCTCTACGAGACGCGCTGCGCGGTGCCACGATATTTCCCGCGGTTGCGCTAGTTATGTGTGTGACGGTATTGTTCGGCTAGCATTGGCCTGGTTTCATGTTCAGTGACTATTTTATATAATAAACGGCTTATGAACCCAGACATGCAGTGTTTTCAGACCACCCCAATAGCCTACCCAACGCTATAGCCTCTTATTATTAGTCTGTTTTGGCATTATAAAAAACATCAAAATAAAAATAAGAAACTTCATCTTTAGCTTGCTACAACAACAAAAAATGTGGCCCTAGTTGCACCAAGTAACATAATTTACTATTAAAAAAAAATAAGAAACATCCTATCATTTTACACCTTGATTCTCAACGTGAACACGTAAAATTTGGTGCTTTGATATTCACCCTATTAACTCGTTGCTCGTTGAGTTGTGCTAGTATGTGCTATAATATGAATACAATTGAATTTTAAAATGAACTGTATTTTGGTCAGCGAATAAAGGCTTTTTTATATATTTATTATTTATTACAGTCCCAGTCACAAGACATAAAAACTGTGAAAGTACTGGAGTTGCCCATTCCCTAGCGTAGATCTCTATGGAGAAGAACGGGCAAGAAACTCCATGGACACTCTTTTAAATGAGAATATTGTTACAAAATCTTGGTTACATCATTCATGTTGAGATGGTATATTATGTGAGAACAATATAGCAAGATGTGCACGTTAAAAGTGTCCACAGTAAAAACACACAAAAAAAAATACAATTCAAAATCATTCATTCATTCATTCAAATAAGTCATGGCTACTAAGACATGACCAGTCACAACTGACAGCGCCCGTTCACGGACATGACGCATGGATCGGCACCATTCAACTCAACCATTTTGAAGGGAACTAAATGATCCGACGCATGCGCCACCACCAGCGAAACATTTTTATAACTCTAAATTTATAACTCTTGTATCTATAGTCAAGTTTAGATAAGCAATTACTTATGCAAACACTTTCATGCAATATACAAGATTTTGGACGAAGTAAGAATCAACCAAGAAAACAAAGCTAAGAATTCTAACCTTTGACAGTTCTTTGAAAACTTTAAATGACAGTAAAACCAAGTTATAATTACAAGAAAAGTAAAGAAATTGAAAAATGAAGCAATTAATAAACTATATACAATAAAAATCGTATCTTAAGTAATTACTTTTAATCAAATAATAATCGTTTTGACTGGTTTATAGATATGGAAAGTTGAGTAGAGAAAGTTGATTAGGTAAGTCTAGATTTATACACGACACGTTTGTCAAAATTCATTAGTAACCTCAAATCGGTGCTCTTATTTAAAACATACTTAATAAAAATCTTAAATACATTAGTTAATTCATTTACGAGCTAAAGGCTGGGTCAAGGAGCATGATTTTGAGGTGTTCTCTATAAAGCGGATTGAAGTAGAAAATGGGATGAACCCTGTATGAAAGTCTGACGAGAATTGAATTGAAGCGTGAAGCAAAAGACAGTACGCGATGGAGGACTACAGTGGAAGCCCTCTGCCCCATCTAGGGCATAAAGGATTTTATCTACACCCATGCTATAAATCCTCTTCAAAAGTATCTGAAACAGTTAGCTTATTGCCAACATTAAAACAGCCAGTATCATAGTAACCATAATATCATCCAAACGGGTGTTATAATGTTCTACTAAATTTCATTATGCAACATTGTCATGCACGTGCGATTCACAACCACAGCGCCGTAATAAAAAAAAAATTATAGGTTAATTCGGATTCACGTCGTATCCCGCCATTTTTGTTCGTTATAGTATTGCATTATGTTCTTTGCTGTTTACTATAATGTGTGATACAAGGTTTGTGCATTTTAACAATTGTAAAATCCAAAATGTAAATAATTATATTATTACCTATACATAGTTTGTTTGTATTAAATACTCAGCAATTCAACTTTTCAAGAATTTACATAGACATCTTACAACACAACAACACCCTATGGTTTCAGAACCTTTCATGGAGGATTCATATGGATGTAGATAAAGTCTTTTATGCAACTGTACATAATTAGGTATTAAAACACTCATGTGATACTATTATCACACTCGGCTTCGCCTCGTGTGATAAACCCACATTCGTGTTCTAATAGACAACAGTTGCATAAATAACTGTCAAGTCACGTAGGCTACGTGGCCTCTCTCTCTTCTCTTCTTCAACCCACTGCTGAGTGTAGGTCTCTTCAAAATGTCACGT